>VWZL01005119.1:187847-216204 GCA_013396915.1 Stercorarius parasiticus
TTCCAGTTGTCTCACAGACCCAGCAGACCAGATGCTTTTGAATGAATGTAGTACCTTCAATTTGCATGCCAGACTCCAGAAATCCCACAAAACAAGCACACTGTAGCTGCCTAGCACACACTTTTGAGAAACTCCAGAAACACTATATGTAGGAATTCCTACTATACGTAGGAATTGCTGCATTTTGACCCAGCAAACCTGAAATGCCTAGGGAACACTGGGTGGATCAACTGTGCAGATACTTCCCAGAATATGATACACTTACTACATATGCAAATACAGATGTGATTTTTTTCCTGGAAAATTGTGGATGTTTCTGTTTCTAAGAGATCATGCAAAAATATACTAACCAAGTGAACGGTCATTTTCTAATAATTTACATCAAAATAAAAGGCATATGTGCCCATGGGAGAAAAGAAACAAAGTCCCAAATCCTCATATTTGGCCCCAATGGACTGTGAGAGCTCAACAATTTTCACAGATGAATTTGGACTACGTAGAACTGGAAACTTACCAAAAAAGCAGTTGCCATGTCTTCAGGTTGGATGGAAAATTACTTCTCCAAGTTTCCTTGTTCTATGCCCCCTTCTTGGTGTCCACCATATGCTCTGTGGTGATTTTAACCATTTCATGTTTATCTGGTTCTTCCAGATAGTACCCCAATGATCATATGGGTTTTATCTTCAGAACTGTGTGTCTGGAAAGTCAAGGCATTGACTGACTTCTTTTCCCTTGTTACACTTCCTCTAGTATAGGACTCTATTTTTTACAGAGAAGTGAGAACAACTTATGGCTCCTACCTTTCTGTAGGGGTTAAATAGGCCTGCATAATTTTGTTTGACTATTAAAAAGATTTAAAAAAAAATATATACCCACTTTGTTCATTTAAACTGTAAAACATTTCTTCTGTCATGGTATAGTTAATATTTCATCCGAACTTTATGCAGAGATGAAGTAATGGAAAAAATGCTTGAAGGGTTTTTTTTCCTCCCAGCAAATCTTGGCTTTAGAAGAATAATTACTCAATTCAAAAAAAAAGTTTACTAAATTGAATAATTCTTCCCCAGATATTTTTTCCTTCTCATGATTATTTTTTAACTAGTCTAGATAATGACATTATTAGCTAATTAGTGATAAATGTCAGTAATTTTATTTTACTGAGACCATTTGAAGTCATGTGTATATTTATGCAAAATGCAGGTTGACTGGAAGCTAAGGAGGTAAGAAATTCACTTCTGCCCCAGAGGCCCTGCAATGAGCCAATGTAGTCCATAGACGCAGCTTCCAAAGGCAGAGATGGAACCAGCACTGAGTGGGCTCCCAAGGGAGAAATTAATTTTCCCCTGTTTAAGACCGGATCATGATAGTTCTTGGCACACAGAGGACAATTTTAGAAGAACTTTCATCTCAGTTTCATCATTAGTCAAGAATCGGTTTGACCAAGGAGCTTGAGCATTGAGTCAGTCAGGCACTGCCAGTCCTAGATACTTCAAATGCAAAAGGCAGTGGGGCCATGGCTCCTTTTCTCATTTGTCACTGGAGCTGGTCAGGTATGGCAGAAGGGCGTGCTTTAAAGTAATGGCAGATATCACCTGCTAGTTCCTCTCCTGAAAGACTGTGTATGTGGGTGTGAACCCCAAAATACCCACCCAACAGCTACACAAACAAACAACAGCCACAAATACCTCCTCTCTCCATCATATTCCTCTATGAATTTTGACTTACCTTCTTCAACTTAATTTCAGTCCCCAAAATACTCATATTTTCCAACCCAAACCTACCCCTCCATGTGAGATTGCTCTGTTTCAGGGCTTTGTTTGGCTTTTTTTGAGATGCAAACAATTATTTAATTTTTTGGTTCTTCCCATGAACATAAGACAGCAGATATGAGCTTTTGCAGTTCTTAAGTCTTTGTCTTAAGAAATGCCTGCCAGAGTCCTCTCCTAGTAAAGCAAAAGATTGTTTTTACTTGAATAAGTATTTTAGCTTCGTGTCATAGGTGTTTCTAAAATGAAAACACCGGTGGAAAAATACCATGTCCTCCAGTATCAGTGTACAGCAGGTACACTGAATTCAGCAGGGATTTTTCGATCAGGGGTGTTTAGTCTGCTCTTTGAGAATGGCACCATCCATGAAGACACTCAATTGCCATTCAGCTCATCTGGGGGGACTTCAGCAATTCCTTCCCTGCTGCAAGCTCAGAGGCACTGTCTCAGCAAGTACCATCAGACAAATCCATCATCCAGAATACTCAAGTAACCATTTGTAACAGTTTTCTACTCTCTGTCTTCTCAGGTTCTTGTTTTTGTTATTCCTGTTGCTTTAGCGGGTAATCTGTGCATATGCCATCTTGAAAGACTGAGAAGAGACCTATCATGGATGGCTCAAGAGAGCCATATGCAACTTGAGAGCAACTGTCCCCTACCTTCTTCCCAAAGGGAGATAACAGGGAATATATTAACCAACAGCAACCTTTAACTAAAGGGCTCTGCATTGCTAATCAGAGTAACCTGTAACAAATTGGGTAGTGTGTCCGTCTGTGTATAATGCCTATATCTTTTTGGTGCATAACTAGACTATAATAAAATAAAATATTTATAGGAAATAAATGAAGGGATATTTCCTGAGCGGCAATTTTTAAAGCTGTCACTAGCTGTTGTAAATGCTTGGTGCTTCCTTCCAGAAATAAATTGAACCATATTAACCATGTATATCATTGTTTGAGTCACCAGCCTCTAACCCACAGGTTTTCCAGAAGCTGAGAGAATAAACCAGTGGAACAACCATTGCATGTTTTCCTGGTTTCTGTTTTTTTTCCTTAAGTATTTGTCTTTGACCAGTCATCAACAGAATATTAGGCTAGATGGACCTTTGATCTGACCCTGCAAGGCAGATCTTATCATCCTGAATTATTATTACCGACACTGTTTTAGAGCGCTCTTGCTTTTATTATTTTATTATAAGTGTTGTTCCCAGGCACTATGCAAACACACAACCACAGTTCTAGTGAATTTATACTCTCTGTGGAAGTGTCAAGAAAACAGACAAAGTGAGTTAACATTTCCACTCCTTTGGTCATTTAACTGTTTATAAAACACAGAGGCCTGGCCTACTACCATGCAAGGGAGCTATATTTTTATTTGCTACCTGAGGTTCATGGGGAGAGGTGAAGTTATGACAGGACCAATGGAGAGTGACATTGCTGAGGTTCCTGTACAAGGCTCAGATTCACCCTGGCCAGCCTTAGTTGCTTACCCAAGTCACACAGTTTAGGAGACTATTTACTTAACCTTCCTCTATAGGCAGGTGGAGACAGGTCAAGAATTAGCATGTTTCTCAGGCATATTGGGATGCAATTCTTTTTCTGACAGATTATAGGGCAATTTAGGATGATTGCACTCCTAATTTGGATCCTTCAGTTATTATTCACTGGGATGAATGGGGGGTCTTTAACAGAGCAGAGGTTGCTATATGAATTTGCAGAATGGAAACAGCTATGCCAGAGATGGCACTGGAGCAAAACTACAATAACATAAGAATGAATCACACCGCTTTTTACTCCCTTTGAAGGAACAAAGCTAACTTAGTCTCTAATATAAAAAACAAAACTACCAAGTTTTATAAAAAACTGAGATTATTTTTGTTTCAGTGGGTTGCTGGTTGTTATTTTTGTACCACAATTATAAAATTATATTTTGTTGATGTTTTAAAAGTGTTTTTTTAAGGTATAATAATGATAATAATGAAATAAAATATAGAACACTTGTTGGGTTTTGCTTTCATGACAAATAGGCACTGACAAACCCATGCCACATTACCATCCTTGATTGCTCTGATGGAACTCATTTTCATCTCCTGTTCCTCTAATTACATGAAAATTGCATACTTTTTATGCATGACACATTTTCTGCAGCTTTAGAAAAAGGTTGTGAAGGCGAAAAAAAAACATTTATCAGTTTCTTTCCCCCACTCATAAAGGCTATAAGTCATCTACCCAGCCATCAATCCAGCTTTAAGTGACAGTTTTCTGTGCTATTGTTGTAACCAGAAAAGGAAGTATATGAAAAAATATGGGTTTAGGTGTGTTTTTTCCCCCTTATCTCTTAAGAATGGGTATTTCGAGTGGTCTTGTCACTGGTCTGTTATTCTCTTTCCAACCCTACGTTCCCTAATTTCATATTTCAAAGCATGAATGAATGATACAATGCTGGACTAAGTAGAAAAGACTAACTTTGAACAATAGCGCCTCTTAAGCTATTCCCCATTCCTCAGGTTTTGTTGAAGATTTATTTTAATAGTCAGATGAAAGAAGTGAAAATTACCATCATTGCTGCAGAGGCATTAAAAGTAAATGGACAGTACTAATAAATTACAAGTACAAGGATAAATTAGATGCCACATACATGGGTTTTAGTTATTTGTTTGCTTTCATGGTGGAAAATGGAGAGGCAGAGGGGAAAAAAAAAGTTGATGCTGTTAGTCTGTATTTAACTGTAATGGGTTTGCACCAGGTGAGTGCATTTTCATCTTGCTACGGTAACAAGTGATCTAGGTATTTTTCTCCTGACAATGGCACTAATAGTGAAATGTGCTTAGTGTGTAAAGACCTCCATCTAAATGGCCAGCACAAGCTCCAGCCACTTGTAAGCCCCTCTGGAGTTTTCTTGAAAACCTTCATAGAACTTCAACAGTAACCAACCACTGACCTTTGAAGACAAATGTGTTTCAGGATGTTGATGTTGTTTTGGGTTTAATTCCTAAGTTATTCATTGTTCATTCTAATTCTTCTAAGTCAGAAATTTGTATCAGCAGGGAAAATTTATACAATTGAATTAAACAAAATATCCAAACCCCTTTCTGAAATAGAGACTAACTGTGACTTTGGATATCCAGAATATACTCAGTTCAGTCATAGGTTAAAGATGAGAATCTTGCTAGAATAAATGGAATAAATAGATACTGGGTACTGGAAAGTAAGTATTGAAATTCCTGTTTCCAACTTCGGTTGATTCAATTCTTAAGTTGAATGCAGAAACAAAATCTTTCCAGATAGAGTGAAGTAAAGCTGTCTGATCTGCCGTGATGCCAACGCTGGCAGACAGTGAAAGCACATGGATTCATCCTGGAACTTCAGTATGTCTAGTAATTGCCCTGCAACAGTACATAAAATTTTTTTGTGTTGGGGAATGTCTCACTCAGGAAACCAACTGTCCTTTTCAAACTTCACATTCAAGAGAGCACAAGCCTTTCAAACTTCAGAAATGAAACGCAGTTCTGTAGATTTTTTTTGAGTTAAAATGAAAAGGTGATGTTGATGAGAAGAGCACAGAGAATTAACAGTTTCCTGCAGCATTCACAGGACAATAGCAAGTCAGAAAAAGAAGCCGGAAAGATACATCCTAAAGAAAAGTGCTATGCCATGAGCACATTCTAGTCTGATCTACATGCAGTTTGTTTCCAACATAAAACGTTCACAAATAAATAAAGCAGCAATCTGTCCCTCTTAAATATCCCTTTGCATTACTGCAAGATTTTCCCCTTTTCCTCAGATTTGTTTATTACACCCACTGGTTACATCATCTATTAAATTAACCCCCAATCTCATTCTTAAAAACCAGTGTAACCTTGAGTAAAGTTATCACAGATGATAAAGGCATCATAGACAACTAATCCAACTTCACTTCAGTCCCTGCAATGCTTTTATCTTTGTAATTTGTTCTGGTGCTGGGCATGAATAAAAAAGGAGTTTTACTAATCACCTGAGAAAAGTTATGCATATGGTGTGTGTGTAAAACTGGGGACTAAATTTTGCATACTCTTCAGAAGAGGGACTGTCTCTAGCCAGGGATGAAATTTTCAGTGAACTTGATAGAATTATTGTACTCATTTTACCAGAGTCAAGATCTAATTCAGTGCTTTGTGGCTTGCATAATGTTTAGTTCACTGGGGCCCCTACACACTGGTAAAATATTGTCAATTAATAATAATGAATTTGTTTATTTTCTTTTTCTGAAGCTATGAAATGGAACTTTTAAATAATTAACCACCACTCTGTTTTTTAGAAAAGTCTGTATTTTCTATGTGTTTTTAATAATGACAGTAAGAGTATTAACTATAAATTAATACATTTCAGAATGGAAGTAACAAAGAAGTTTGTTTAGCTTCACGAAGAAAAAAAATCATGCTTCTTATCTGTATTTTCTTATTATTAAAAACCTAGGTACTGATACACAGACTTTATCATGACAATTGTTCAGATGGTGGTGCAAAATTTTCTTTTAGGAATATTTTAGTGAAGAAGTATTGAAGTAGTTATTGGATTCACAGTCTTTTTTCTTATTAGGACATATGAATGACCACTAGATACAGAAAAAAATGTTCAATGATCCCAGAGGTTCATGAATTAGATAGAAATGTATGCATGTTTGAAAATTCATTCCCCAAAAATGCCTGATACAAGAGCTCTTCCTCATTAGTCTCTGGAAATAATAGATGAGTAAGTTTTTCAATGACAACAACAGGATGTAGCTTTGCGAATTAAGATTATGACAGTGAAATGCTGTATTTTCAGTGAAATAGAAGCAATATTGTTTCTGTTACCAGCAGTAATGATTTGTTTGACCTCTGGTGAGTTCCGTTGTGTTTCTGTGCTTTAGGATCCCCATCTATAAAGACGAGTTCAAAATTCTTGGTGAGTAGACGTGCAAATTATTACCATTGCAATGAGTAACAAGTCCAGTTATTTTTGAAGTAGCATATAAAGCAATTTTGTAGTAAATGCCACATTCCCCTGCCCTGAGAACGTCAATCCTGTATTGTGAACTCCTCTAATTCAGAAACATCCTTTGGAGGTATGCTGGGGGATTTTTTAGTTCTTGCAGAAGGAAGGGTGAGTATATTATTCCATGTCGAAGAAAATGTAAAGCCTGATGAGCTGAATTAGGTACAGATCATTTGACTGAGTTGAAAGAAAATATACAATCGTGCAATTAAAGAGATTTAGCAAGAGATTCATAGGGGGTATAATTGGGAATGATGGGATGAAATCAAGGAAACAAAAATGTGTTAAAATATTACAGCATGCACCTTACTGTGAGATCTATTAGATTATGGAAATATTTATTGCTGGAATGGATAAACCTCTGGGTCTACCAAGCAATGAATAATGATGTCTATGCTGAGCCTGAACACTGGGCGTAAGCAATGGCCTTTTCTGATTCTCCATCTGTACGGTCTCTTTAGCAAGCAATGATGTCCTGCAAGGGCCATATAGGTACAACAGAAGAAAAAAGAAAAGCTTAACTATGTTTTTTCTTTTAAAAGACTTAGGGAACAGCAGAGGCATATCCAATGGATACAAAAGCTCAGATAAACTACTGAAACATAACCTGATATAGAAATATACTTCAGAGGGGGCATTTAGTGATTATCCAAAGACTGGAAGACTAGAACTCATAGAACTTGATCAGAAGATCTAACTTCTTCTGCACATCTCCCTAACACAAAGGAGTAAAGACAGTTCCCTCACCTCTGTCTAATTCTGCAACATTGTTTTTTCATTCAATTTTCTGTAATAATTGATGAATTATTTATTTATTAAAAAGTCAATATTTGACATTTATAAAAAATTACTAACAGTTCCAGTGACAAATAAAATTATATACCTTCTACTGAGGAAATTAAATAGAAAGGTAACTCATAAGGCATCATAGAAGCTGATGATAGTTTTATTTTCCATCTTCATCATTGCAATATTCAAGATAATAAAACAGTAAAAGCATTAATCAACTGATTTTTCATTGTATTTTACAGTAGTATGGAAACAGACGAGCTTTAGAGAATCTTCTTAAAGAAGTAAAGTGTAATTTCAAACCTGGATTTTGAACCCAACCATGCAGGGGAAAATTGTCTTCAAAGTAGATCTCAGCTTTGTTACAGGATCAGATTACTTCTGAGACAGGGTCAGAATACATTATGAACAATGTCTGGGATGGCATATCCCAGAAAGTGGGCTATGTCTTTTTGTAGTACAGCCCTGCCCAAGTAAAACCGTTGTGTATGGTTGTTTATATACATATAAAGAATTAGCGAACAGCTTCTACAGAAAAATAATTTAAGATGACATTGCAACAGCAGAAGACTGACCATTTCATGTTTTGCATCAGTCTTGACTTCCATTGAGGGCAATAGCAGACAAAGGGGAACCTTTCTAAATCTGGGAGCATAAATCAAATACCCACATTAAAAATCAACCACCTAACTTGAGAGATTGAAATCTGTTTCTCCCTCACTGTCTTGGATGCTTGAGCTTTTCTGCTGTGCTGTTTTATTAACAATAAGGAAAGAGGAGGGCAGACCTAAGAGTAGGTAAGAAGTCTATATTATTCATACTGAGAATGCATTTTCTTATGGTCAGGATGTAGTATAATAGTAGTAGTAGTAGTAGTAGTAGTAGTAGTANGTAATAAAATAATAATAATAAAATAAAATAATAATAATAATAATAATAATAATGCATTGTTATTATTAACTATTATTAATTGTTGCAGCCCTCCTCTTTGTGTTTTCCTGAACCTCTGATGTGACAACTGAAATGTTTTACCTAGTTCCACTTATCTGGCTATTCTCAGCATCACAGCTGAGAATGCTACAAGCATGTAATTGTTGACGATTTGGTTAAGAAAAATCTTTATTATGGTTAGGGGTGCCTTTATTAGAAACATTTTTTAGAAAATTGGAGATGCCATTACCTAGAAATGTAGCTCTGAGTATCATCTTGTATGGGAAAGTCAGTGAAAAAAATTAAATAGTCCAATAGCCAACCCCTACCTGGACATTAATCAAGACATCAGCAGACTCTTAGTTATTCTCCAAAAGTTATTACTGGTTTTCCCTCAACTAAAATACTCTGCTATTACTCTAGTACATACAATGCCATCAAATTAAAATGACACATTATTCATTTATCTTTGCTTATTGTAAGAACCTTCCATGGCTTGTTTCAGGGAGCCTTTAGATGGAGGTGGCTGTATATTAAAAAGCTAACTATGAAAAGAAAGTATTGCTCAATTTGCAGGTATATGAAAAAACGAGAATTGATGTCTGAGCCCTAACTGAGCTCACAAGGCCTGAAGTGAAGTCACTTGTCCTGAAGGCCCAGATGGCTGAAAGACTATTTAAGGTATTATTTATTTTTTGTTATATATTTTATGCTTACAGCATTGGCAGTAAATAAACACATTGAAAAAGAAAACACTACTTAACGAGGAGTAGATGAGATTGAATGTGACTGTTCCAGACCTGTACAAGAAGCACTGGCCCATTAAATGAATGTGTAGAGCTACTTCTTAATGTGTTAGCCAAGTAATCAATTTCTGAAAATACCAAATAATTTAAAAATAGCCCTGTCTGACCTGAACTAGTACTGGCATCAGACCAGGCACTTCTCAGGTACCTACTTCTTCCCTTAATCAATCAGTTCTGACATTTTTCCTTTTTCCTTTTATTCCTTTCTTTCTCTCTCTCTCTCTCTTTTTTAAACCTCCTTTTGTAGAATTACATGTCCAGCCAACCTCCATAGATAAAATTCTTAAGCTCCTTTTAATATTCCATTAGCTTCGTAGCCCATTAACATATTGGAGTGGTTGTAAAGGAGAATCAATACAGCAGATACCTTATGACTCTGGAAACTAGGACCCTGGGAGTCTGCTGATGGTGTTGGCATTGCTTTGCTCTGCAACCTTGAGCCAGCCACTTAACCTCTTGGTGCCTGAGTTTATTCAGCTGTAAGCAAATGTAACAGTATTTGCATACTGCACAAAGGTCTTGAGAAATGTAATTTGTAAACCTTAGGCGATGCACATCTATTCATGCCTCCTCAGATTTGTAATTCCCCTACAGGACTCAAGTAAAAATGTGAGGTCATTTTAGAAAATATTGCTTTTAATATTTGCTGTCTGCTTTGAGATCTTTGAATAAAACAGGTTTTGTCAGGGCCAAGTGTTGAACCCAGAGAAGAAATACTGAGATCTTGTTCTTCTGTTATAAAAAGACCATAACTGAATTAATAAAGAGTGGTGGAAAACATATATAACTCTTTGGACTATGTTTGTTTACATGGCAGAATTCATAGTTATTGGAAGCTCCTAAGACAAGCTTTTAAACAGGTACAGAATACAAATAGACACGTATATACACCTCATAAATATCCTTTGTAATCCTGAGTAAGTAACAGCAACAAAAATTTGAAAAGGATCTAAAGATTCATATATTCAGGGAGTAAGCTAGTCTCTAACATTAGTCATCACAATGCAGGCAAACGACTACGTGGAAAAATGTTTAATCAAATAAAAAACACCAGTTTTGTTGGCTTTATGGGTATTAGCCAATATAATAATTGCTGTGCTATTAGCGTGTTCTAATCTATGCTTATATTGAAAATGCAGGTGAGCCTGATTAGGTTCAACCTGAACCATTTGCAGGACTGTGCACTGCAAGGGATTTCCCTGCACAGCTTTTTTAGAGGTCTATGTACCTCACTAGAGCATCTTCATCATTTTGTCTGGGACAGACCACATGGAATCAGAGTTTCCATTAATGATTGTGTATACTTCCATAATCTTTAAGTGTGTTCTCATCAGTGGTTCACATATATAACTCTGGTTCAGTAAGGCAAAGAGGGGGTTCTTTTTGCAATTCATTTGTCTAAGAGAAAGAATAATTTACTTCTATTCAAAAGTGCTAAAAAGGTTAAAGTCAAAGGACTGAAAGATTTTACTCTGAGAAAGATATGAAGGACTTTCTTTGGAGAAAGATGACAGCTAGGAAACTGAGAAATAAAGAGAACTTGTCTTGAAGTGTATATCTATAAACTCATATTATTTCAGGTCTCAAGGTTGTAATTAAGCTCAGACGCTTCAGTTGCAAAACTACCTACTTCTTGCTTCTCTTGTAGCTGGACAACTGGCATGAACTTGGCAGCTTATATCTGGCAGAGAAACATAAGCATATGAGAAGGACCAGTTAAGAAATGAACTCCTCCTGTACAGATGCTGGAGCCTGAAATGTCTGAAACACACGAAGAGAGAACACTGAGCCCATGCTCAGTCATAGCAGACAAAGACTTTGTGGATGTATGACTGAAGATGGTGAACATGGACTAGGAGATGAGTTGGCTGAGGAACTGTGATTGTAGTAGTTATCCCGTGGCTTATTGTTGCCAGCTGTTTCTCCTTGGTCATATGAGCTATCTTAGTGAAATTTATTGAGAGAATAAACTCTCTTTTTTTTTTTCTTCCCCACGTTTTCTAGCAATTTCTTTCAGTTTCTGTCTATGGCTGCCCAGTACTTCAATTTCAAAGAGGGCTGAGAGTTTGTGCTCTGCCATATCCATTATTTTTCACTTTGTTGGTTGCTAAGCAGTCCCTTGTTGCTAAGTAGGGTATGAGCACTTAATTTACTACATTCTTTTTTTCCTACCAGATTTTAGAAATTGCAGATCCTGTTTAATCAATGTGTAAATGCATGCTTTTGATGTATTTTCCTAAGAGCAATATTTTGATCATTCTTAATGATACTTAATGAAGTCACCGCATGATTTCTGATTGTACCTAATTGAAGCTTGTGACTTGCATTTCAATGCTATCATCTTACAGTTTTATGTCTATCAGATGAAACTTTACAAGGACCCAAATAAATTAGGAAATATACTGAATTGATGCATTTCTTGGAAAAAAGTTGCTCAGAAAAATATATATAATTTTTCAAATTAATTGTAGGGTAAAAGGTATCTCGTATATTGCAAATCCAAGATAGAAGAGGCACAAGAAATTGAGATGACGAGAAGGATGGTTTATTGTTGTGTAGTGTTGGATTACATAAAATGAACTAAAGCTGTTGGACTAGTTCCTTAAGAATAGATACCCACATAAAGCTATCAGAACAGTTAATCACTTATTATTTTAATGAATGTATCTTTTTTTTAATGCTGACAATAGGTTAGCATTGTACAGGCACAAACATCAACACAGATCCTGATCTAAATTCCTTGCAAAGTAAAACACAGATTCTGCACATATTTACTCTTAAAAAGCAGTCACATAATCTGGGTAAAGTCACCAGATCTATCAATCTGAAAAGTTTTTTGGGATCTTCCTCATCCTTGGAAGTGTTCAAGACGAGGTTGGATGGGGCTTTCAGCAACCTGGTCTACTGGAAGGTGTCCCTGCCCATGGCAGGAGGGTTGGAACTAGACGATCTTTAAGGTCCCTTCTAACACGAACCATTCTATGATTCCATGATTCTATGGTGAGTTGGGTGCCCGGTATAACACTGGTAAGGAGGGTAAAAGAATACTGTTGGTTTAATTGAGGAAATTAAAATTATATAAAACACTTCACCCCAAAACTTATAGAAATGCAACATCAGATATTTACCAGCAGAGTAAGGTCCTGGAAATACCTTCCCACAGCTCCCATGTTTCAGTTACACAGCTGATTGTCACTTTTAAGAAAATGCAAACGGTACATGGTATTACCTTCACCTCTTCTGATATGTACCTGTAACTGGGAGACCCCATGTGAGATAATTTATATTTTGTTGTACAAAAAAGCCAGAAGTGTTGGCTTCAAGTGGGGAGAGTTTAATCTCTATTACACCAGTGATCAAAGGTTCAGTGGCAGAACTCTTTCTCCTTACCTCCACATTGTCACTATATCTACATCTATTCATTCATGTTCCTGTTATCTTTTTGTTTTGCTTTTTCTTTTCTTCTCTCCTAGAATCAAGAGAGAGTTACACAATTGAAAGCGTGGTATACATGGATTAAATAAAGAATAAAAAGAATAAATGTTTAACATAAGAATTGAAAAAAAAGAAGAAAAAAACAAAAAAGAAAAAAAAAGAAAAAAGAAAAGCAGACAAAAATAATTAAATTGTAAATGCTAATATGTCAGGATCATTTCTGTATGTTTTCAAGAGAGGGTCTTCAGTAGTGGAGTTTGCAGGCTACCTGAGACAGCCTGAAGAATAAATAAAGTGTCTTAGGTAAAGAAAAGCATTGTAAGGCTTTTTAATAATGGTCCTGTTGGCTGTATAAGAGAAAGTGGTAAAAAGAGAGCAGTTAAATATATGGATGCTCTTAAATCCTGTAAGTGACTTCTGACTCAGAATCCAAGTCAATGGACTTGCAAAGTTACTTATGATCTAGCCATGTGGCAAATTTCAGCATTGAATAACACTTCATTTTAAGTGCTCTGTTGGCAGAATAAGTCAGAGCTCTTAGTTGGGTTGTGAGATGGTTGATGCAAGGTATTGAGAGACTTAAGAGTATGGTATTCAAAAGCTACCAGGAGTCAAGAGGAGCTGCTGCCTGCTAACTTCATAGTCAGAGCATGCTCGTGGGTCCACTTACTGAAGGAAAAACTGGAAGCATTATGTAAGAAATTTCTAGATCTTTCTTGCTCAATTTCTAAAGAATTTTATTTTTTGTTTAGGACATGGAGTAACATCAATGGATGAGATAGGAGATATCTACCTCAGACTATATACTAACTGAAAGATACAAAGTGGAATGGGTGTCCTTGTCCGCCCAAACACATCTCTACTGCCATTGGCACAATGACATATAACCATTGCTGTAAACTTAGAGCAGTCATTTTAAAACCAGTTATTACTTTTCTCCCACTATTATCATAGGAGTGGTTCTCCAGAAAGGTTTCTAGATCCCAGTGGATAACAGTCTATTAATGGACTAAATATAATTTATTCGGGGTCATTTATACTGATTTATTCTGTCTTAAAATTATCTTTATCTCAAGTAACTGCTTTTCCTCTCCCTATTCCATATCAGCTTTCATTTTTCTTGCTTCAACAAAAGAAATACCTTTAGTCTTTTCTTGAAAGATGTGGGCTCCTTTTTTTCTGACCTTCTAGTAATACTGCAAGCTTACTTAAGGTATAGGATCAAATGACTTTTAAAATGATCATGCACACTCTGAATGGTAAAATTTGGACGTGACAGAAGTTCAGTTTAAGCAGTGAGGAAGACATAAACAAGTTCTTACTTCTATTTGTGCATATGTAAGGTAATACTACAGGACTCAGATGAGTTACCTTGAGTACATGGTGCACTTGAGAATATGACTAGCTGTTGGCATTGCCCCTTTCCTGGCCAAAGACAATTATGCAACTCTAATGCCTATTATTCTAAAATGTTAATGTCTCCATCCACCCTATTCCATATTGCAGTCAAAATGAGGAAAAAAAAAATTAAAGATTGGGTTCCTGCTGGTGCTATCATTCCAAGCATTTTCAAATCACTGTCTAATCAGCTCCCTCCTTGTTTCAGATTGTCAAATTCTTAAGCAAGCTATTACTCTTCCTTACAATACAAATGTTGCTTTCCAGATATACAGCATCAGCAAAAGCCTTGGATGATGTGAATCATTTGTTCTAAGACATACATGGGCAGAATGTGAATAAAAGACTACAGTGTTTTATGCTGTCCATCAGAAAATCAAATGATATTAAAAAAAAAAAAAAGAAAAAAGAAAAAAAGAAAAAAAAATGATCAATAAAAGGATTTAAAGAAATACAAAATCTATGGTACAGACCAATGTACTTACTGCTCTATGTATCCATCAAGCAAAATTTGGAGGGCTTTCTGAGGGGAAAGAAGGAATTAGGTAAGAAAGCAGAAAGACTCTTTCCTGCCTGACCCTGAAATGTCTCTACTTTTCTTTTATTTTATTTTTTATTCCAGTATTAATCACACTTGAGAGGTGAAACACTGAGTTATGGAAGAACAGTGAAAATCTGAAACTTCTGAGCCTTTGTAGCATGTTTGTGGAGTGGTCGTAAGTGGCACTCGAGGACACACAAGAGGAAGGGAGGGAAGAGGAAGGGATGGTAGGGGCAGGAACAAAGGAACTTTATCACTGTTTATCACTTGCACATTTTATCGTGTGAGAATGTCTTCTTTTCCTTTTTTTTTTTTTAAACAACTGAAAGATCTACAAGAAGCAAATCTCTTCTGTATGTAGGAAAGGTTGTTGAAGATGAAGTCCGTCACTCAATCCCCTACCCCAGTCCCAGATGTGTGGTACTAGGCGCTAGGCGAATGTTTCGATCTTCCTCTTCGTTAACTTATGAACCTCTTTTAAAGACAGGAGTACAGGCTGTGCCAAATATATGCTGGGCTCATAATGAAGACAAATGCCCACTTGGAGCTGAGTTCAGACTGTGGAATTCATTTTACTCTGGAACTTTTATCACTGTGTAATTAGAGTGACATTTGGTCAGTCTCATTAGATCTGGATTCAGACCAGGGACTTAGACGTGGAGGCCCAATAAATTCTCTCTTCTAAAGCTGATAGTTACTTTTTTAATTATTGTGCTACTTTTACTGTCACTGGGCCTTGCATTATTATTATTGCTGCATGATTGTGGCTCTAGCATTTCCTAGAATGAATTCTCCATCTTGTCTGTATTTTCTGTATTCTCCCAGATCAGCTGCATTGTCTGAAACTCATGAGGTCTCGTGCATTGTCAGAATGCTGACAGTGCTGGGGAAGAAAATTCCAGAAATAGACCTTCAGGGCTGTTAGGAAATTATTATGGTAATTGAATAGGTCACACAGTTCTCTTATAACTGCAATATGGCAAGGAACTGGCTAGCTCGTACTTTACTGATTTGAAGCAAAATTGCTTAATACTGATAACTCTTAGTCTGATATCTCTGAATCTTGAATTAAATTATCCTACTTTTCTGGTCTCAGGCCATTGTGATATATGACATGGAAAAGATAAAAGAAACTACTTCAAATAAGGATTTACCTAATCAGATATAAATTATAAACAACTTTATCTGAACTACTCGCTTACAAAACATCCTCATATAATCAATGGAGAGAAATAGACACAGCTCAGACAAAATATCTGTATTCTAAAGTAGGCCTCTAAAATAGACGATATGCGAGAATTCAGAGTAATTAATTCCAAAGATGTTTAGAACAAGGAGATGAACTACTAATTTCTACACTGGAGACAAATAAAGTAAGGAAAGATGAATCCCTCTGTAATTGTCATTCCTAGGTAATTTTCAAATGAAGTTTTTCCTCTTCCCTGCGAGGACTCCAGCAAAAAAGAGAATATAGATGAACTACTACAATGTCTTTTACAGAAATAAACACATCTTGAGGCTTATTAGATGTACGTAATAGATGAGTGGAATCAAGAATCACTGAAAAAGTCAGAGGAAGACAGAGGCAGATGAATAAACTGGGTAGGATGAGTTAATGCATTGGCTGGCTATTTCTATAGTTATCTTATGGCAAATATAAAAAAATTATTTTGGTTATTCAACCAGGTGTTCTAATATCTGATTCACATAAAGATCCTTACACCATGGGGAGGAGGGGACGATCAATTTTTAATCACAGATTTGATCTAAAACCTCAGGCTAAGGCAAAAAAGCAAAGACGGTTTCTGTTACCATATGATAGTCTGCAGTAAATTTTATGTTAAAATATCCACATGAAAAAAAACCCAAACAACTCTGCACAAAAGAACCCAAACCAAAAGTATTCACAAAAGCACAACATACTGCTGAGTAAGCACTCACATAACGCCTGTTTTCTATGGAGCCTTAAAGGCCATATTAACTGTAAATTTCTTTGCTCTGTCTGTGCATGTTCAGGCTTCTGTAAATGTAGTTCACAATGAATGTGACATTTGTCAAAAGCTAAACACAAGTATACTCAAAGTAATATTAATACTGTTATTATATTCTATTATTATCATTAGTAAAGTAACACTTGATGTTGCTCATGGGACCTAATCCAAGGACAATGGATAGAAGTTTGCAGGGGAGCAAATTTCTCTTACCTAACTCCCCAGGTTTACAAAGTGTGTCTGAGATATTTCCCTAATTAATGAAAAGAGTTAAGCATTTTAGTGCATTGTTTATCTGATCTTCCTCAAGCATTTCCTTGGAGGTAAGATGATATGAATTATTATCTAAATTTACCTATTTCTTTTCAGTAAGTATAAGGAAAATATAGACAGCTCTTATTGAGATAGATAACGCATATAACTGGTCAGATAAATTTCACTCCCTAACAAAAAAACAGATTCAGTGAAGCACCTAAAAGATGTTTAAATTCCACCACTCAAACAGTCATCAAGAGGAACAGGGATGTTTTAAATACACATATACCATTCATATCAAAGTGGAGTTGCTCTAGACACTTTCCAGTATAACGAAAAGAGTAGTAGGCGTAAACATGCATTTTTATAGCTCTCTTATTTCTCGTCTTTAAAAAAAAAAAATCAATTTATTTTTAATAAAATAATAAAGAAAATGGTTTCCATTACAAGAGCAGGGAAATGAGTTCAATAACTTAACCTTTCCTTTCTCCCTACACAATTTTAAACTCATAAAAATGGCTAGGCAATGCAGTTAAAGACCTTGCAGACTACTAAGAATATAAATAATCACATCTAGCATAAATAAACAAACAGGTATATTGTTTAACAATTAATGCCCAACTCATGAATAAGAACACACAACAGAGACAGCAATATTTAATTTTGTATTATAGAACATCATTAGGAGCTGTTTGATAAAATACAAATGTGATAGAGACCCCTTAAGATGCATAACTTTCACGTATGATCAATTCTCTCATCGACCTGTTTCATTCTTATACAAGGAGTTTGATAATGATGGAGACTGATGACTTCTAATATTAAAAAACTGTGTTTTGTGTATTGTATCATTGAATAAGTGTAACTGTATGGTGAAATTTCTTTTGTCTTCCCTTTGACTGTTTTCATGTAGAAGATCCACATTGCAGATGCATATTTTGTGCACTGGGAATTTGTTATTTAAAGCTCTTACTTCTGTATAAAGCCCATAATGAACTGCCAGAACTTGCTTATGGAAAGGTGGTGGCTGAGGCACTGGGCTAAAATCATCTAGCTTTCCAACCAGGGTAGTCTGGTACCTTTTCACTCCCTCCTTTACCTCTTCTGCTGCTCACAGTAAGAAAGAGATTCTCTGCACATGAGAAACATCTTTTATTTCTGTTCCCTTTTAAAGACTTAGGGAATTCTCAAACCACCTCTTTAATGTTAGATCCTGTCAGGTTATAAACACTTGGGTAACAGAGACCAATCCATAAAGTTAACTTTCTATCAATGCAAAACACTGGCATTAGTTTATTCCAGAGGCTTCTCTGTCTTGGACCATAACAAACTTTGGCGAAGTGACATGATGTAGTGTGTCTGATGGCTCATGGTATTTCTCAAATATTTGCCTCAACCCTCATCTAACTCAAAGATTTTGTTAATGAACTTTGTAAAAAAAAAAAATAAAAAAATGCTATGTATATTCACTAGAGGCATAGCATGGGAAGGAACTACAAATGCAAATAGAAGTTGGAACGCTGTGAAGAATATATTGTGTGCCCTTGAAAACCTGATCAGTAAAAATTGGGAACAGTCATAGAATCATAGAATCATAGAATGGTTTAGGTTGGAAGGGACCTTAAAGATCATCTTGTTGCAACCCCCCTGCCATGGGCAGGGACACCTCCCACTAGACCAGGTTGTTCAAAGCCCCATCCAACCTGGACTTGAACACTTCCAGGCATCCACAACTTCTCTGGGCAGCCTGTGCCAGTGTCTCACCACCCTCATAGAGAAAAAATTCTGTTTAATATCTAATATGTAAAATATAACTGTATCGTAACATTGTGTAACATCAATGAAAATATCTGCTATAAGAATTTGCAAGTGCCAGAAGACAAAGACTTGGACTACACCTTTAGCAGGGGACCAGAGGTCCTGCTTTACAAGAGTAAATAAGAAAATAAAGTCTTTCTTATCATAAAATGCTGAATGAGGAACTGACTCTTTTCTGTACAGCGTGGTTAAACTAACTGATAATGACGGCATTAAAGAACTTCATATGGGAAATCGTATGTTTTTTCTGAAACCTTTAGAGTGGTAGAAATTTAGATATTTTGAGACTTTGAAAGGCGATAACATTAAGATGGAACTCAGTAACTTACAATAGAGCAAAATACGTCCTTGTTGGAATAATAGGCAGCTAACATGGTAACCCAAGATAATACTTCTTAACTCATAATAGAGATCCCTCTTCCTGTGTTTCCATTCTCCTTCCCCATTTTTTATCCTTATTAAAACAGTTGTAAATGTATTCATTATGTGCAATTCTAGAATTTAGTTTTACATAAACTGAGATGGCAGTAACTTTTTTTTTTTTTTTTTGTTAGCATTTCTCACAAATGTTTAGGAACAACAACAAAAATCTCCTTAGGCTCTATTCTGTACACTTTTTGGCATTTAAATGAATAATAAGACATCCTCTATTTAAACATCCTCTGAGATAGTTCCTGCAAAATCCTCAATTGGAAGGGAAAAACTTCCTACCCTCTTCTAGACCAATAACCAAGATTTCAGATTTGGAATAATCACCCTCATCCCTCCCACAGCTATATTTTTTGAAGGCAATTCTATCAAATTAATTACCAGAGAGAGCTGAATATTAGGAAAAATTTAAAAAAAAAACCCAACCAACAAACCAAAAAACAAAGCAACTGGAAAAAACGGCCGATATTTCCCCAAACTCTCAAACTCTTTGTTACTCTTCAGTATGCAGTTTCAGCCTCTTTTGTTTCCATTTTATTTGCCCTGATTCATAAGAGTTTTTATTACACAGATATTTAAAGAAATTAATGTTTAATGTTGTTTATACAATAACTCATGGGTCTGATACAAATTCTCTTGAAGTAAAAACTGAATCTTTTCATTATTTCAACTTGAATTGGATTAACCTTGAAATTCCCATGTGTGCAGATAATTTATTATTTGTTATTCTTCTTTTTTTTTTTTCAATGTTCATTATTTGTCATTCTTTGTATATTATTGAATTTAAATCAGGCACTATAACCATACTTTGTTTCTTGGCTAATCTATTGCACACACCATGCCTAATCAACTGAAAACAGTATGTAATTGTAATTTTCAGTCTTTGGATCTTTCCTGAAGATAGTACTATTCTCCACCAGAATGATAACTTTTCCTAATAAATGTGGCTTTTCTTCCCTAATGTTTTCTTACTGTATCTTAGTTCATTTTAGGGTTTAGTAGTAGTAGTAATTTTGTCCAAATTTGCACCAAAAATATTTGTTGCCACTACGACCAATGAATTTTGATGATCTGAAAATTCAAAAGTGATTTCAGTTATGCACATTTACACATAAAAAAGCAGGAATGGAAAAGTACATTTTCTTTTTTATTCAATTATTTAATGACAATATTTGCACTTAAATATTATAGTGGTAGGAATATATTTCTTCTGACAAGAAGACTGAGAGATCCATTTTGAACCCTCAGGATTGAAATATTGGCATTTTGCAAACCAGAAAACATAAAAGAGATCGAGCTGCTGTAATTTCTTAGTATAGTCTTATCTGGTGCAAACAAATCTTGTATTAGAAACATATTGAGCACAAAGGGATAGACAACCCTCATTCCTAAAAACATACAACAGTGGCAAGAGATTGAAGAGAGTAACAACAGTCACAGCCAATGTCACAAGTTAGCTATGTGCAGAAAAATTAGCATGTCGGTTATTTATATCAACAAAGTCTCTAACAATGATGAGATTAATTAATATTTATGACCTCTCCATACAGTCATTTAAATCAGAATTAGCCTATGAAAAATTAACAGCAGGCATTTTGTGTGTCTATGTCTCTGTCTGTCTGCATCTGTGTTAAATGTACGAAAAATGGAGAAAGACTTGATTTTTCCAAAAAATAATTTGACTGGTTTAAAAAAAAAAACATTAAAAAATATGTTTTATTATATTGTATTGGTATGTGTAAGCAATATTTATGCAGAAATTATGACCAGATTTTTTTTTTTTTTCAAATGGATTTTCAAGACACTTTAGTGCTTTCCATACTTTCATTTTGTCTAGGAAAAAATTATTTTACTGTTTTGTGAAAGAAAAATGGAAGTGTTAAACATTGTATGAGAACTATGGACTCCTTCACAGCCTCCTTTACGATCTTAGCCAAGTCACCTGTTTGTTGGTTGCTTTGTTTTGGTTTTTTAATTCCTTAATAGTTATTATTGTACTGCATTCCCTATTCCAGGGAATATATATTTCTCCTAAGTTCACAGTGGTGATGGTGGAATACATATCTCCTTTGATGCCAATGCACACAAAATGTCACTTATTATAGACAGCATCAGAAGGTGGATCTTTAACCTGTACTTTCAGGTCTGGAGATTATCCCAGAAGAGTATCATCATGGAAAGTTCACAAACCTAAATACACCACTGCTGAATGCTTCACATCTGTTCAAGAGCTTTAAAAATACTTTGATTGTGCCCAACAATTCAATGAAATACCAAAGGTAGAATTGTTATGTCCCCATGTTATGCACTGACTTCAGGGAAGATTTGCAGAAAAGACGTCTGGAGTGAAAATTTCAGGATCCAAGACACTTCATGTCCAGTAGTAATCATCCAACGCTGCCTGAAAAAAATTGAGATCCTCATTGACTTTGATGCAGCAGGATCAGATTCATTATACTGCATCAGTCATAGCAAATATTTTATCTTCTTTTCAAAATATCACAGATTTTTCAGCACTCTATTTTTTTTGTTTGTTTGTTTGCAAGCTGGTAAATTTGTAATTATTAACCGACTTTTTTTGAAATATACAAATTCAGCTCAGTGCTAGAAAATAATAGAGTCAGAAACAAAGGAGGAAAAAAAAGATGGTGGAATCTCTGCAAGAAATATTTTATCCATATTATAGAGGGACTGTTCATCATATCAAAAGAAAAATAATGTTTCTACTTTATATTGGCAAATAGACCTGCAGATGAATCTGCTCCATCTGACAATGGATGGTCCATAATTTGGGGATACATGCTTGAGTGCTCTTCATCGAACTCCTGTAAAGAACCACGGATCAAGATTATCCTAAGAATTTATACCACAGCAGAAAAACTGAATAAGATTAACAATGTGGCTGCTCCAGACTGTTTAGAAAAAAAAGAAAAAAACCAACCGTTCCGTGTAGACATTACAGATGTGCTTGGCATGGATCTAGTAAGGGCAATGTAGGTAAGGGAGCAAATATATTGAATATGACACGCTCAGGGAGAAAATTCTGGACTTCTACTCAGACTAGCAAAGCCACCAAGGCAGATTTTCTGGTGTTTCTGAACAGATTTGTCTGCTCTGAAGCCTGGACTAGCATCAGAATACCCCATATTTTTTCAGCACCTGATTCCCTTTCTCTCTAGGAAAGGTTACCCAGGTTCCAGACTATCTTGTGTGATACTCAGTGATTTTCTATCTTGCTCTTCTCTGGAAATTGAACTTAATCCCAACTAATCTATGCAGTGAGGGACTTCAGCTACAGAATCAGTAGAGTTGTAAGCAAGTCATTAAATGCAGGAGAAAGAGCTGTTCCTTCCAGTGATTAAATTCTTCAAGTGACTAACTTTAATTTATAATGTTATTATTGGTTTTTTTATTTACAAACACACACAAAGAGATATATATGTACATCTGTGCATGCATGTATATGAATATATTGATAGACACACACACAGAGTGTTGAAGATGAGGGCATTTGGTGGTTGGTAGCAGGCCCTGAGCTCCAGATAGAACTGGCATCAACAGCATTTCTAGCTGGAAGACAGAAATAACAAGATAATTATCCTGTGATTACAGAGCACTTACCTTGCACTGCTTATATAGCATATGGCCAACAGTTACAGTGTAGTTACTCAAAAATATATGTAGCAAACAATGTGCTTAAAATAAAGCCAGACCCTTTCTTCTGGCCTTTGTTTTTTAAATTTAGTAATTTAACATGTCATTCCCTTTATCAGCTCTTTGTTCTGCTGACTTACGAGAGAAACAGAAATTGGTGCAACAAATTTGCACTTTTAACAGGTTTATTATTGCATTATTCCTTTATGGGGTCTTCTACGTAATTGTACAAAATGATGTTATAAATCCCCACCGGAAATACTTATTCCTCTGTAGCCTGATGTCCGATGTCTAGAGGACACGAGCAACGTGTCTCCCCCATCTGCTGTTAACACGCCTACATGTTCCTTTTGGTGATTAGAGGGCAAAGCAAACAGGGGACAAGGACTAAACGATCCAAATGGATGGAGGAAAAGAGAGAGAGAGAGGGAGAGAGAGGGATTTGAAAATAAGCCAACAAGCACTTACAGCAAAACTAACTACCAGCAAAACATTTCCTTCACAACAAAGGTTGAATCAAAACCCTATTCCCTCAGCATATGAATTAGAAGAACAATTGTGTGATTATGATTAAAAAAAAGAGCATTACATTTTATGTTCAGCTATAATTGGTATTTATGACAATTTATGTAAACAGTAATGAAGCCTATGTGATTTTTGCGGGGAAATTGCATTATGACACCAATGATCGTTACTGTTAATTTTCCTGAAGATGATGGCAATCAGCAGGCATAGTTTCATTGTAAATAGGTTAATTTAAAATTCAAACGCTGCTGGTATTTCAAAATGAGTTCACATTTGATTTCTGAAAGCTTCGTCCCTGACTGTCAGGATATCAGGGAAAAAATGCTTCACAACTGAAAGAAAGGAAGAGCAAATGAGAAAAAGAAAGACTGAACGAGCTTTCTTCCAGAAATGCATTTCTCCCTACTAATTCAACTGTGTTTTTAGGTGTGCTGTGATCTACTGTGTTTCTACCAATCACTTACCCAAGTTCATAGTGAAAAGAAGGCTCATGACATCTACAACTCGTGGGCTAATCTAGTAGTTTATCCAGTTTAGTTATGATGGCTTTGCAAAGGGTCAGTATAAAGGAATGATCACCAGCAGAAAGCACAAGCATCACTTTTTTTTCACACAGTACACCAAAACTCACATATTGGCATGTCTTCCCTCTCTGCAATATAATTCAGCACCTAAAAACCTCCACTTCTAAATACTTTATTATTCCCACCATTTTCAAATATAAGGGTCTCATATATATAAGTATAATCAAACTCCCAGCTCTGCTCTGTGAGGAAATACAGTATTATCTCCTCTTTCACAGCAGGGAAATTGAAGTGCTAAAAGCTGAATTTTTAGTTGCCAGCATAACAAAGAAAAGGGAACTGCATACTTCATGAATCCCGGTGAGAGAGAAAACTGGCATCCGGTTACACTTAGAACCCCTGAGATTAATGACTCCACAACCCCCTCTCTCTACCTGAATTATGACCAGATCCTTCTGCATGCACATTTTTATAAACTATTCCAAAAAGTATTTTCTGTGTTTTCAAGCCCTTCTACCAAAACTGTTCAAAAGCACTTTCTTACCCTTAGATTGATTTGAATATGAATGTCTAAATGATACATTTCTCCATAAGTAGGCGGAGAATGAGTAAGCTTGGAGGCCAGCTCAGATAAAGACTGCAATGCAACCTTCTACATGTCTTCAGCAGAAGGTCATTTTCAAGGACGACATTAACAACTTGTTCACAATCTAATGACACATTTAGATTAGAGTTTGCAATGTACATAGGCAGCTTTTTTTCATGCTCTCTTCATTGCCAGATAAGATGTTTGATAGGAATCTCTACTGTAACCTTTCAGAATTCATTTATTTAGGAGAACTAAAATAATGAAATGCCAAATGAATTAAGAATGATATTTCTTATAATATCAAGTGAAGACAATTTAAATAGTCCATATGCACAAGCTCCCAGAGATGAATGATCTGTTCATTTGTTAGTGTAAATGGGATGCATTTGTTACTTATTATTTGCTGTGTCTGGAGAATTTTTTAAGAGTGAAATTCAGCCATGTACCCAAGATGGGCCAAAGGAATATCATATACCTGTATTTTGAGAATTACAACGGCTTATTCTGGCTGTCTTCATGTATGAAAATTTTATTCAAACTTCTTGGTCCTCTTCAAAGGGAATTAGGCACTCTTTTTTGGTAAACTCTATTGGAAATCCCAATCATACATTTTTACAGAGGCAGTCCTTAAAAAAACACAGGTGAGAAGTAAATATACGTTTTCTGGAAAAGATAACATCTGGGATAAAACAGAATGATAACAAACTACATACCCAGTTGAGATACAAAAACAGATGTCTTATTCCCTTCTTCTCTTTAGAGATCCTATAGCATTTGCTAAAAATGATCCTGTGAATTTTTTTGTAAATGTTTGTATATTGCAGACATCCAGACAAGTTGCATCAGGTACCTAAATATCTAAGCTAGGAATATAAATTCCTGCTATGCTCAATAGAGGCGAATAGACAGCTCCACAGCCTAGTATATCTCAGCTTCTTAGTCACTAAGGCATTACCTTAGAACTGGATGACCTCGCACCTGGACATTCCTACTCCTCTCCATCAACTCCTGAATAAGTCTACACAACTACACAACCTTCAATGCTGCATTAACTCCGGTCTTGGTGCTCTAAAAGTGGTAGCCCTATAGTATTGTATTGACATTGCTAATAGCAGGCCACATGGTTTGTCCTGAGTTTGCAAGGACTGAAGTTTGGGGCTAGCAAGGCCTGCACTGTCTGATCTTTTCTTGACCTGCCTGGAGCTCTGTTTTACTTGGTTTAGCTTTAAATTAATTTGTTTATTTGTTTGTTTTTTGGTTTTTTTGTTTGTTTTTTTTTCTAATTGACCAGGTGTCTATGGCTGATTTGCTTTTCTTTTGTTTATCTTTGTATGGTACAACCACAGTATATATAGATAGCAGTAATAAGCAGCTATTCTATGTAGAACGAGATATTCATGACTAACACAATGACATAATGTAGAGAAATACAAACTTGGTATCATGACAGAGGACTTGAGAAGTGGGGTCATGGGATGTGCTGCAGAGAAGTAAAGGCATGGATTGATAAAAGATAGGCCACACATTGCCACTGGAGACCCCATGGCCAGGGTCATCCGTGGTCAGTTAATGACAAACAGATCTGTCCCTGGGCAAAACTAGTATTAGAGGTAACAAAGAAAACAAAGAAATAATATGTAATTCATAAAAGGGAACCTATACAATAACACCTGGGTGTATATATATATAGCTACATTTGGTGTAATGTGGAGGTGCAGATCAATGAATAAAGAGCAAGGTGTAAAAATGTGATTTTGGAAATATGTAAAAATCACCCCACATGGATCCTAGAGTGAAGAAGAAGAAACTATCAACATCAGCATGATATTCTTCCTGGCTCAGGACTCTGGATGATGCAAACTCACTATAAACTCCTGCTGCCATCACCACCACCAGAATGAAATCACTGACCTTGGGACCCTGAGGAAGAGGGTAAGTATAACATCAGGAAAAGGGGTGGAAACTCAGAAGTGTGTATAACAGATTTAACTGCATCGTTCTTTCTTTTTCTGTACAACTAGTTCTGGACTAATAATGATTAGACTTCAAAGATTTCCGTTGTAGTAACAATGAATTCTTGTCTTTATTTACATACAAGGTGTTTTTCCTCTTTGCCTGTAAGCAATATTTTCAGCGTAACAGTGTCTTTGCTTTTCCAATGAGAGATCACATGTTGACCACGACATTGTCTGCTTTATGTGGCAGGGAGTGTCTGTCTTGTCTGTGCTGACCAGCTGCATTTATTTGATGTCAGTCCTCATCAAGATTCATAAATCAGATGTTGTCCTACATATGAACTTTGGTGAAGCTCACTAAGGCTATTCTTAAAATTGTGTAATTCTATGTACAGGACTTTATGTACTATGGAATCATGATCACAATTTGGTTTTAACTGAATAAACAGAAAATGCCTTTATACAATCTTAAAGAGCTGGTATATTTATCTTTTATGTGAGGAATCAGCCTGTCTTTCCTGCTCTTCCTCACGACATCCGAACTGTATCTAACGTATCTCTATAAAGTACTCCAGTTCTCCTGCACTAAGTTATTCTAAGAAGCTAATATTAGCTCCTTTAAAACAGAATAATTACAGTGATATTACACTGCATTTGGGACTAGACTGTAGCCCTTTTTTGTAAAGCTGCCAACAGTGTCAAGGATTAATCAGACTTTAGGGGTGTGATGTTACCTGCAAGTCTACATAGCTGTAGACCTCTCATGTCCCTAGAAATATGCTTCTTAAAACTGGATATGTCATAAAATTAAGGATTTGCAAATCTGCAAAAGGAAAGGAGCTGATAGTTTGGGTTATAGTAGGTTTCCATCATGATCACTATTGAGTTTCAAAACCCAAATTGTTATAAGGAATCATTTACATTGCCGTAATGTTTATTCTAGAGTTGTGGCCAAATTTCCAATTGTTTTCACTTCATTGGGTCTTGCTTTTCACATGCTCGTCTTTGAAACAATGTAAACACAAATGTTCATAAGATGCTGGAAAAGAAGACAAGAATTTACCCCATAATGTCATTGGAATTGAATGTTGTGACTGGATAATGGTCTCCAACAGATAGCGAATATAAGTACTGAAGCAAAGCAGACATGTTTATTTTCAAAGCTGGAGACTATTTTTCAATCACAATATTCAATTACATTTTTATTAATTCCATTACAGCATCATGGTTCATTGCCAATGAAAGAGCAAGTAAATAAAATAGAAGAAACTGACCCACAGACTCAGAAAATCAGACGTTGGTACTGGTTGGTACCAATGTTAGTACCAATCAGATGTTGGTAACTAGTATGTTAAAAGATCCAGTAATCACTACACTTGTATACGTGGAAAACGTTGATGATTACATAAATTTCATATGGTCATGCATAACATCTGTGTAGATATAAAACCCACCGGTGACCATCCAGAATCATAGAATCATAAAATCTTCATGGTTGGAAAGGACCTTTGAGATCATCGAGTCCAACCATACACACACAAAAAAACCCCCCTACAATCTCTGCCACTAGAGCATGCCCTGAGTTGCCAAATGTACACGTTTCTTAAATACCTCGAGGGATGGTGACTCAACCACCTCCCTGGGCAGGCTGTTCCAGGGCCTGACCACTCTTTCAGTAGAGTAATTCTTCCTACCATCTAGTCTAAACCTCCCCTGCCACAGCTTCAGACCATTTCCTCTGGTCCTGTCATTATTCACCTGGGAGAAGAGACCAACACCCACCTCTCTACAACCTCCTTTCAGGTAGTTGTAGAGGGCAATGAGGTCTCCCCTCAGCCTCCTCTTCTCCAAACTAAATGTGCCCAGTTCCCTCAGCCTCTCCTCATATGGCTTGGTCTCCAGATCCCTCACCAGCTTGGGAGCTCTCCTCTGGACAC
>VWZL01005119.1:216237-279927 GCA_013396915.1 Stercorarius parasiticus
AGCCTTCCTACCCTCAAGCAGATCAACACTCCCACCTAGTTTGGTGTTGTCTGCAAACTTACTGAGGGTGCACTTGATCCCCTCATCCAGATCATAGATAAAGATATTAAATAAAACTGGGCCCAAAACGGAGCCCTGAGGGACACCACTGGTGACCGGCCACCAAGAGGATTTCATCCCATTAATTACAACTGTCTGGGCACGGCCATCCAGACAGTTTTTAACCCAGCAAAGAGTACACTTGTCTATGCCACGATTGGCCAGCTTCTCCAGGAGAATGCTGTGGGGGACAGTGTCAAAGGCCTTACCAGAGTCCAGACAGACAACTTCCACAGCCTTCCCCATGTCCAGAAGGTTGGTCACACGGTCATGGAAAGAGATCATAGTTCTGAATTCAGAGATCAAGAGATCTGAATTTCATTCAGAGTAACAGTCTTCCTTATTTTGTTCGACAAGTTACTGTTCCGTTTACTTCTGTCAATTTAACCAAACTTAAAATGACTAGAAACCACCTTAATCACCAATTGGTAATGGACTTCTTGGATAAGGTGTCTTCCCAATTGATTATTGATAAACATAAACACATGGACAGGTAAGCTCAAAACATACCCACTAAGAATCTCAGCAACAACTTCATGAAAAAGGTAATGGAATATATGGAAAGAAGTGAAAGAGAGAGTAATTTACCAATAGTTTTACCAATATCAGTAATAACTCCCATTCTTTCATTATTTTTTTTATCAAATTTCAGTGATGTCTGGAAACAGCAGCACAGAATCTGTAATGAAATGACCTCATGCTCCGATCAGTCCTCATTTTATTTTTCTCCATCAGTGCAAAAACATGGCAAAGGGAAAAAGAAGACTGAGCCTCAGTCCTTTTGAAGCTGTACCCTGCACTGACATAAAGACTAAGTTGGCATTAAGTCACCCCATGTGAAGACATCCCCTCCACCCATATGCCAGCATTGTGGAATTCACCCTCAGTGCTTACCATCTGCCCAGCATGAGCACAGGTGAACAAGGACATACTGCTAACAAAGAAAGGGGAGCTGTTATTTATTATTCATCAATCTCCAGGGCTTCTTTGCCACTCACAGTTAGCGTACTTGCCACAGACATTATTTACCATTTGACAGTTCAATTCAGGTACATCTAACAGAGACAGTGCTTGTAGCTAGCACTCATGTATACCAGAACAGTCAGTATCTCTCAAGCATGACATGCACATTATAGAGCAAATGCAAATGAACAGGCCCTGTTGCAAAGAGCTTACAATCTAATATGAAGGAGAGAGAGAAAGAGCATCAAGGAAGGATGTAAAGAGAGCTAAGAGAAGAGAAATATTGTTAAGCCAAAGCGTTTGCAAATCACTTCTCAGAAACTGTAAAAATTTAGATTGTCTTAAGGCCATTACAGGTATATATCTTACAGTAATAGGATATAATAATATGATATAGCAATAATGCTACATCTCTATAATTTTGTAAATTCTGAAGTACTAATTTTGGCCCAGTTAGTGATACACTGTATCATAATAGATCAGATTATCTGCCTTCCCCATTCACCCAGGCAAACATTTAGGGCTACAACACAAATGAATTTGAGTGCTGCAGTAACTTTAGGGAGAGGGGTCTTGACCCACACAGCAACACGGGACCAGATGTGCTGTACCTAAGGCTGTTGAGGCAATTGGCTGATATCCTTGCAAGAACCTCTCTATCATCTCTGGAAGGCTGTAGTGATCAGATGAAGTTCTCAATAACCGGAGAAAGGTAAATATTGAATCCATCTTTAAAAAAGGCCAAAAAGATGACCTAGATATTTATAAGTTGGTTGGCCTTAATTTGATCTCTGGGAAAATGATAGAGCTAGTCTTTATTCTAATTAACTCTAACTTTTTCAGTTAAAGTTTGTTTGATTTTCTTTGAGGATTAAAAACTTAAGCAAAGATTTAGGAAGATCCACAGCAAATTCTCAGTTGATATGAGGTACTATCACAGTAACACTCAATAGATAGTGTGTAAAGTAAAATATAAAGTGTATAATGCTGGGTATTTAAAAAAAAAAAAAAAGGAGAATTTATAAGAGTGATTATATTCTGTTTCCTCAACACTAATATATATTCCAAATATTTTCATTAAAAAAAAGAGATCAATTACAATTCCTTGTAAATGAGTAGTTATTCTGTCCCAAACTTTTCACTCATCTTAGACCATGAGTTTTTTCTTTGTCTTTGTACAACCTTCCGTCACAGCATCATGCACATTTAATGAAGAAGTTCAATATTGGCTAGCCTTCTGGATCCCAGACATCTCCGTTCAGTGCCACTTACTATTATTCCTGCTTTATGGGCGTTCAGTTAGTTTTCAGTACATGAAGCTGAGTTCATATCTCAGCCAATTTGAACTAATTTTTTGAGACAGTGTATCAAATGATTTACTAAACTCCAAATATATTATGCCAAATGCATTCCCTTCAGCCACTAATTTTGTAATTCTGTCATAAACAAGCAATCAAGTTCATCTGACAAGATTCGTTCTTCTAAAGCCCTGCTGCTTATTTATAATAACCATCCACAAATACATGAAAGATGCATGCACCAAAAATCGAAAGAGGCTGGATCCTGCAAGATACGTAAAGCTGAAGTTCAACAAAAATAGTGTGGTGAAGCAATCCGCTGGTTAGATGAACAGTACTCTGAAACAGACACTACAGAGATTGATAGGTTATATGACTCGCTTGCAACTAAAGGAATTCAGATTTTAGTGAACATAATGTACTTTCAACTACCTATCACTTTTTTGTTTGCTTATTTGCATTTTCTCCTTGCTGCCTGTAGAGACTGTATAGGTCTCAAAAAGCTGTGGAAAAGTAAGATAAACTTTCATAAGTGAGTTTTTGTTCAGGGATGGGATGCAGGGGAAATGATATTAAAAAGAAAAAAAAAACAAACAAACACCAAAACCAAACAAAAGAAGAATGAAACCATATGAAAACCTCATTTGTTTTTCCAATATGCTTGATAGTCTAAAACGAAAAGAGTAACAATGAAAAAGGTTATGTAAAACACTTTCATTCAGAATATAAAAGACTTTTTTAGGACATCATCCGTAATGGTAATACTGAAGTTGCACTTCAGCTCTATTTTGAAACTGGCAATATTTTCTATTACAACTCCTGTATATTACAGCACTCCATAACACGGCAGACTCTAGGTATGATTCTACTATAGAGATATAGTGATATGTATGTGCTACACACATAAATATCACATTAGTTTTCCTGACTTCGTGAGAGGTGGCAAGTAATAACATACTAAATCCATATCATATTACTGTACTGGTTATAAAAGTAAGAAGAGATGGGAAAAATCCCCCTTATTCGATGCTCGTAGTCTAGAAAATTATCTTAGATCAGACACCTAACACTTTTCAATGTCTAGAACAAGGTGTAATGAATACTACTCTTGTGTGCACAACAACTCCATCTCTGATATTAGGTACATTTGTTGTTATTCAAAAGTAAACGATTTTGTATTTAGTCATTTAATAAGTATCCTGCTTACTCTTTCTATGAAGTTACTGAATTATGAACAATGCATTTCCATTTCTTGAAGGAAGAACCTACTATACCCTTGTTTCAATGAACAACTGACTGTTGCTAATAGTTCTGATTTGTCCATCTAAATTTTTCCAAGAAAATGGGCATGAAGGTTTCGTTCATTTATTTCTTCATACCATCAAAACTTCCAGAAAATTTACATGTCTAGTTGTGGTACACCATAGAAAGAGTTTAGAGGTCAAGAAAGCAAAGCAAGTTGTGACTGACAACTAATCAAAGGTATGGATTTGAAGCTAATAAAAATACAAAAGGCGTAAATTAATCTGAGAGCCAATCAGAATTTTTTTGGAAGTGAAATATTGACTTCCTTCAAGCATTTGAAAAAGTACTCTGCAAGCTGTTCATAACATTTCAGCCATTTCTCTTCATCTCACCTAGGACTGAAAATTCTCACTTTTCATAATACCAATCATTTCCACAAATTTTCTTTAAGCCAAGTCGTGACATATCAGTCAATGTAGTAATTAGAAGTAGCCTCTATTTTCCCCTAAAACGTTTCTTAAGACTCCATTTATAATCGGTTTACATAATAGTTTTTTTAGTAGTTTCTGACTATCTTATTTCTTTTGTAAACATTTTCTTTCCCTATATTGTAAACTTACCTTCTAGTTAACTACTAGACCCTTCATTGTCTCATGTGTTCATTAACCATCAGACAGCTCATTAGTATTCCTTGATTTTCCAGAAGGACCTATATTGAATGCCTTGCACTCCTCTGCAGGTATGATGAGCATGGATTTTACACTGTTTCAGGTAGCTGAACCTTTGGTAATTAACAAAAGAATTTCCAGCTATGGAATTAAATACTATGGCCTTTTTTTGCCTTAAAAACACAAACTGCTTCTGAATTCACAGAGTAATGTTGCTCCTTTCAATTGTCAGAACACTTTAAACACTTTTCATGCTTCACGTCACCCATTACTACATAGCAACCATCTCTGTACTGATAAATAGTACTTTTAACAGTTCACAGCAACATTAAACTACATGGCAATAAGGATGGGATTCACCTCAGCTAACTTTAGCCATTTGAAAGTTAGGTGATTAATGTAAAATAATAATGTAAAACAACTTTTCTGTAGATGGAAAAGAGAAAACATCTTTGGAGAGTCATTCATCCCATCCTAAAATAGTGTTTAAGATGGTAAGATGACTTTTCCAGGTAGAGGTTTGTGTCTCTCTATTAATTTAGAGGGTGTTATGATGGCTACTATAGACAAGATGCTTACTTAAATTGTGTGAATGTGGGTAAATAAGTCCTATCTTACATGTCACCAAACAGCAAAGAGAAAATTAAATATAAACAAACCACTTCAATTTGGTCACCATTCTTGTACTCTTCATTCTGATTCTGATATTTTACACATTCTCATTCCTTTAATGTAGGGGGTTTATGCCGCCAGCCCCCCTTTTTTTTTATTTTTTGGTGTTGGTTGTGGGGGTTTTGTTTTGGAGGGTTTTTTTGTTTTGCTTTTTTGCTTGATTGTTTGTTTTGGGTTGTTTTTTTTTTTATGTTAGAGCTTTGATTTTTAATTGAGAAATGCTTTTTTTTTACTGAGAATGCCACTCAAACACCATTCTTCCAACAGGATTACTAAGTGTACATGAAAATATTTGTCTTCTTTCTGGTGTAATGTAAAGAAATAAATGTAAGTCAAACAAATGAAGGGCAGACCTAAGAAACAGAGTACTGTGCTGTACTGTGGGAAGTAGCAGCTCTGCTTATAGGGACTATAGTGGGCAAACAAGTCAATGCAAATCCTCCAAGCTGTGGCTATAATGAGAAAAAACTAATGCAATCGCTGACTGTCTCAACAGATGAATAGGGACTGGTTTAACATTTATATATGACAAAGATAAAACAGATTGTAGAATATATATATATTTAATACTCTTAATGCTCATCTTCCAAAAACAATGATGAAAAATCAGGGAAGATGCAGAAAAGAACTACAAAAATGATTTAAGAGCCATGAAAAATGCCTTATATTGAGACACTTAAAGAGCTCTACCTATTTACCTTATCAAGAACAAGATTGAGAGGTGATTTGATTAGAGTGTCTAAGTACCTTCACAGGGAGAAAACACTAACTACTAAAAAGCTCTTTAATCTAGCAGAGCAAGGCATAACGAGAGATGATGTCTGAAGCTGAAGCCAGACAAATTAGAAATAAAGCACAATATTTTTTAACAGTGCGGGTGATTAAGCACTGGAACAAACCGCTAAGGGAAAAAGTGGATTCTTTTTTGTCTTGATGCCTTTAAATCAACCTTGGATGCCTCTCTGGAAGATTAAGCATCTCTTGAAGTAGCTAAGTTTTGAGTGAGACTTGAAAGAGAAGAGGAATGTTTACATAAGGACAGGAAGATCTTTTAGTGGGCTTGATGTGGAGATATTCCTTTGGAAATAAGGACTTACGAGTATTCAGGAAGTCAGTTTTAATGGTCTCATTGTCCCCTCTGCCTTTCAATATGTGAATCATGAAAATTGTAAGCAAAGTCTAGCCTCAGCTAGAGCTTTATTGAATACAATAGATCTCCAGTTGGGAACCTCAGTCCATTGAAGCAGAATTAACCTGTCTATCAAGGTTCTTAATTTTTAAGTAAAAGAAAGTAGGAAATATCATTTGCTACCCTTGAACATAATCTAGATTGCAGACATTTTCCTGTTCTGCACTGGAAAAAATTGAAGAACATTTTCAGCTCACTGAATCTTGCCAGCATTTTGGGGGATGATGCTGTATGAACAGGTTTTCTGCTTGTGTGGGTCTCCTGCAGTCTGACCTATAGTGAAATTATAATCACCACAATGCAGCAGTGCAATAATAGAAATCATTACCTGTGAGTCATCAGGTCTTTGGTTTTGAAATGGTATTTTAAGTGTCCTGAAGTCTGTGTTTGCCTCATGTTGTGGTATTTTATATTTGCATTTACACTGAGTGCTTAGACATAAAGGAGCACTATAATTTGTCTATATAACGGTAAATGTGCAAAGCATGTGGATTTTGGGTGGGAGAAAAAACATTTCATGGCTGTTGCAGAGAGTGACCCAAAAGGATGAAATAAAATCTCACAAGGACAAAGTTCTTGTAGAAAATATGCTATTTGCATTTGAATGTGCTCCAGTCCTATGTCCAGCTGGGCAGAGTACATTCAACTGCATATTGTATACTATTGTGTGAACATGTGTCTTTATGCAGTGGAGCGGCGTTCGTTTGGATTTTGTCCCTGTATACTGCTGTGGCTGCCTCTGCCTGTCTGGGTATGTGTTATGCTGTGAATACGTGAAGGCATAGATTTCAAATACAAACACATGTGTTTGTGAATGATTAGATGAATAATACTTTTATTGCTATCTGTTACAAAGAATTTTCTTTCTTGTCCCCTCAAGATATAACTGAGAATTAAAGACAGCTGGCAATTACAAGCTGCTGCTGCTGAACAAGAGAACAGGGACAGTGACTGTGGGCAGAGGTTTCTTTCTTCCATCTTTCTTTTTTTCTTTCCTTTTCTCCTGCCTGTCTTTTGGCTTAAAACAAGTTTAAAGGCCAATGTTTCTCCTCTGCACTCCACTGGCAGTTCCAGCCTGGAGCTAGCTTGTTATAACCTACTTAGTCAGTTGGGTGCTGTCAGTCACTACTTCAGAATCAATGGTTGCAGATGTGAGCTTGGATGCAATGTTATTTCCACCCACAGTAACAAGCAGTTAATAGATTTTATTTTAATTATTCTAACTGCTTCATCTCACAAAAAAGGGGAAGAAAGTTAAGGGAGTTGCAGTTGATTTGCAGATAAACGCATGCTCACCAAAATGAGGCGAAATCTTTTGAAGTAGCAATTCCACGTCCAAGTGCAATATTAATAATGATACAAATCATAAATTCATCCTGTAGGGAATTTGTTTGCATGAACCTGAAATGTCAGTTCATCAGGATTTTGCTAAAGGAAAGAAATATTCAGCAGGTCTGTCATCAGGGGATCGTGGTTTTCTTATTAAAAAAAAAGCACAAGCATAGTTACATTTGGAAAGTCAGAACACTTTCATTGTTATTGTTTTTATTATTATTATTATTTCCTCCAGAGAGAATAAAAATTTTTGATGCTTCCCCTTGCTTTGGAGGGGTAGCCATGACTGAAAGTTGTCCTCAGATTTATATGACTTTGCACACCTTTGTTGTTATATTGAATTGCTCTCATGCAGCATTCTCACAGATGCTGCTGGCTTTCAGGGAGAAGCAGGAGGGAGAGTGTGTGTAGTTACTTGTTCCAAAGCCAGTGCTGACTTTTCCTGATGTTGTCAGATCAGGTTACCATTGCAGCTCTGAGGTCTTAATTGCATTCTAGACAGCCTCGGCTCTAGTTTTAACCCTAGTCCTTAGGAAATATCAGTATTTCAGGGTGGTAGATTTCAAGCCCAATGATGGGAACACAGCAAAGGAGCCTTGTAAGTTATATATGCACAAAAGTGCTTTCAATAATCAGCGCAGCTCCATCTCGCCTGTCCCAGGTCCTCCATGAGTATGCCCTGGACAGCAGTGACTTGCATACCAGAGTGCTTCCCAGAAGATCCAGGGAGGAAAACTGTGGCAAAAAAACTTCAGGGCTTTCTCTTCTTCTGGTTAAGAGATATTACTGGGAAGCACTGCTCTTGATTCCAACAGTTAGACTGTTTTTTAGTTGCATTTCTCCTGGTGAATTTATCTCAGTTCCTGGGAAAAACAATATGCAGCTGTGTTATATACAAATAAGCAAATATTTCCCAAGCTTTTCACAGAAGTGATAAGCCACATGGTGAATGAGATGGATATGAGAAGAGAGAAGAAAATGCCTTCTTTTACTTCCGGATAAGGATAATGTAAGGATGAGAAGGTACTGAAGTTCTCATTTCTAGTGTATGGTGTTACTGAAGGAAGACACAAATCCTCCCCTAGCTGAAGTCAACAGCAGAATTACTACCAGGTGATGACAGTTCAGGTTAAGTCTTCAAATATAATTGTTTCAGAAGGGGCAGAAATTAGAGCTCTGAAAATTTTCATGAGACAGTTTGGGTTGTAATGGAAAGAAAAACTAAAGCACTAAGATTTTAATGAGGTAATTTGAACACTCATGCCTTTTGCTGAGACTGCTGTTTGACCATATCAGGAAGCACATAGAGATATCCTGACTGGGAGGAGGGAACAGTTTCACCATCACCTAGGATAACTTCCATGTTGGCCATCATGTGAAGTGGGTCCTGTTCTCTGCTTTCATGTATGCCTCACTGCATTTCAGAGGATAGAGAAAGACCCTCACTTTGGGCAAAGAGAGGCCATAGTCAGTAGGCTGGAGATCAGAAGGTTCCCTTTCCAACAAGATTCCTGAATGTAGGAATCCTACAGCAGAAAAAAGGTCCCATATCCTAAGTTCTTAAAGCTGAAAAACAGTGAAGGTACAGCCAAATCTATAAATAAATGGTTGCCAGGTTTTTTTCCATCTCTGGAAGTCATTTACAGATAAAAGTTATGACTTCAAATACTGCCATGGACAACTTTAATCCCACGGGATTAATGAATCTGCTTTCAGCTACTACTATCATATTCGGTTCTTACCTATGAATATGGATATCTCAAATATATTCCTTTGTGTGAATGGGAAGCTTCAAAAGGCCCTTACCAGTGCAAATTTAGAACGACTATTTCTTAAAGCAAGTGACCAACGTAAAAATAAAACGGTCAGTCTGTAAATAAAAAAAGGGAGATGAAAACTTTTAGAAAGTAATATTTATATATGAATTTAACATAGAGATTAGGAATATATTTTATATATTGGAATAAAAAAAAATGTTTTGTTGCTAGAATATGGGTCTTATCTAAGTCTCGGAGCCCTCAAGAAGTTGAAAGTTATCCAGCGATGAAAACCTGCCTAGAGTTGCTAAGTACTGCAATGTTTGACTGCTCACCCATCACAGTTGCCCCTGTTTCAGTGTGAAAGAGCTGCCCTGCAAGAGATTTTACTTACCATTCATTTATTTATTTAAATTACTTCTACAAGGCCAAGTGAGTTCTGGGAAATGTACCAGACTGCGATCCCTAGAGACTCAACTTCTATTTATCTAAAGAAAAACTAACAAGAAATTACTCAGATCCAAAATGCTATGCTCTCCCTTCCCCTCCTCTGTCCACCCACAAGCCCACACAGAGAACTGCAGACATGTTTCCTGGAAAAGTTCAGTTACTAGGCTGAAAGCAAGAGTCACACTGAGTATATTCTGCCTAAATTGGAATTTGGCTGAAATTTAAGGGGTCTTTTCTAGGAAAGCAATTAAGAACATTTGCTCTCAGTTCCACCTGCTCCTGGCAGCACTCAGTCCCTCTTAGGATAAAGCATCAATCTACCTCAGACTGAGCAATCCTCGGCACTACATTCACATATAAAATTAATAACACGTATCTCACCACGTCCTGGTTCTCTTGTAAATAAAATGCTCTTTCTGAGAATGAAAAATTAATCTGAACTCCGGGTTCATGTTTCTTATTTTCTAGAAGACTGTCCAAAATATTAGGCTACACAGGGGACTAGGTCATTCTTCTTTGTTCAGTTTATGAATTTTGCATTTCACAGTCAGCAGATTAAAAGAAATTTTTCTTCTATACAGCACGATTTGTAATTAAGTGGAATGAAATAAACAGTCTAAATATGATCCTGGGTGTTTTGTCTTTACTTTCTGAAAACTATGTTATAATGTTTTTATCCTTGCCTAATGCTACTTCAAGTTGCTAATGTTTCATTTATTTAGTAACACAGACACTCATACTATTAAGTTCTTGCCTTTAAAAGTAGAGGGTTCTTTACGTTTATTCTGGCTCATCTGGCTGTCAGTCTCCCCTACCTACCTGCTAACTGAGTTAAGGATTCTGACTGACTTGAAGAACAACTCTTGGTCTGGGATTTTTTCTAGAAATCAAAGACTTCTCCTTTCTCTGTGATAAGAATGACAAAATTAAACAATTACATGTATTTTATGGTCATACCTTAACACTAACTGGAATGATAAATATATATTATACATATAGATATATTCCTCTGTGACTCTTTTATCTGCCCATTATGCTTTAACTGAATTTGCAGTCTTCATGGAGGTTATAACATCTCTGTGTAATTTGAGGAACCAGGTATGCTGTTGCTGTCCATACGAGGCTGTTTCTTTCTTCAATAAGCTCTCCATACTTAGAAGAATGAAGACTTCCAGACCAGTGATGCTTAATTAAGCCAAAATCTGAAGAGAATGGTGCACTTCAAAAGTTCCTTTGAAAGTTTTAAAATACTTCAGTTATACACACATTCCCTGAGCTAAAAATGAAAAAAGAAAGTGTATCTTTTAAGAATAGAATTTCTCTTGCATGCCTTTTTAACATTTAAATTAGGTGTCCAACCTAAACTGGTCAGTTGGCTCCCCCTCCTCCCTGTCAATGGAAGGATATGCAGAGGAAAGTTGTCCACATGGAATCATAGAAATATAGAATGGTTATAGTTGGAAGGGACCTTAAAGATCATCTAGTTCCAACCCCCCTGCCCTGGGCAGTGACACCTCCCACTAGACTCAGGTTACTGGCCTTGAACACTTACAGGGATGGGTCATCCACAACTTCTCTGGGCAACCTGTTCCAGTGTCTCACCACCTTTACAATAAAGAGTTTCATCCTAATATCTAATCTAAATCTAGCCTCTTTCGCTTTAAAACCATAACCCCTGTCCTATTGCTACACTCTCTTATAAAGAGTCCCTTCTCATCTTTCCTGTACACACCCTTTAAGTACCAGAAGGCTGCTAGAAGGTATCCCTGGAGCTTTCTCTTCTCTGGGCTGAACCACCCCAACTCTCTTAACCTGTCTTCACAGGAGAAGTGCTCCAGCCTTCTGATCATCTTCGTGGCCCTCCTCTGGACCTCCTCCAAGAGGTCTGTGTCCTTCTTATGTTGGGGGCCCGAAAACCTCAACACAGTATTCCAGGTGAGGTGTCATGACAGCAGAGCAGAGTGGTACAATCACCTCCCTTGACCTGCTGGCCATGCTTCTTTTGATGAAGCCCAGAATGCTGTTGGCTTTCTGGGCTGCAAGTGCACATTGCCAGCTCATGTTGAGCTTCTTATCAACCAGCACCCCCAAGCCCTTTTCCTCAGGGCTGCTCTTAATCCATGCTCCATCTGGCCTGGATTTGTGTTTGGGATTGCCGTGACCTAAATGCAGGACCTTGCACTTGGCCTGGCTGAACTTCATGAGGTTTGCACACATCCATCTGTCAAGCCTGTCCAGGTTCCTCTGGATGGCATCCCTTCCCTCCAGCATGTTGATCGCTCCTCACAGCTTGGCGTCATTGTCACGCTGGCTAAGTGTGCACTCAGTCCTACTGTCCATGTCACCAACAAAGATATTAAATGGTGCCAGTCCCACTATCAGCCCCTGAGGGACATCCCTTGTCACTGATCTCCGCTTGGACATCAAGCTGTTGACCTCAACACTTTGAGTATGACCATCCAGCCAATTCCTCATCCATCGAGTGGTCCCTCTGTCAAATCTGTGTCTCTCCTATTTAGACACAGGAATGTCACGTGGGACAGCGTCAAATGCTTTGCAGAAGTACAAATAGATGATATCACTTGCTCTTACCTTATCCACCAACGTTGTAACCCCATTGTAGAAGACCACCAAATTTGTCAGGCATGACTTGCTCTTGGTGAAGCCATGTTGGCTGTCACCAATCACCTCCTTATTTTCCATGTGCCTTAGCAGAGTTTGCAGTAGGATCTGCTCCATGATCTTGCTGGGCACAGAGGTGAGACTGAACAGCCTGTAGTTCCCAAAGTCTTCCTTTTTTTTGCTTGTTGAAAATGGAGGTTACGTTTTCCCTTTTCCAGTCACTGAGAACTTTACTGCCACGACTTCTCAAATATGATTGATAGTGGCTTAGCAACTTCATCTGCCAATTCTCTCAGGACCCGCAGATGTCTCTCAGGACATGGATTTGTGAACCTTCAGGTTCCTTAGGTGGTCTTGAACCTGATCTTCTCCTGCAGTGGGTGATTCTTCTCCAAGTCACAGTCCCAGAAGGCCTTTGCCTTCTGCAACTTGGACAGTGTGGCTAGAGCCCTTGCCAGTGAAGAGTGATGCAAAAAAGTAATTCAGTACCTCAGCCTTCTCCATATCCTGGGTGACCACACATGCCGTTTCCTTCCGGAGAGGGCCCACATCTTCTCTAGTCTTCCTTTTATATCTGACATACTTATAGAAGTTTTTCTTGTTGTCCTTGATGTCCCTGGCCAGATTTAACTCTGTCAAGGCTTTAGCTTGTCCAACCTGATCCCTGGCTGCTCAGACAATTTCTCTGTATTCCTCCCAGGCTACCTGTCTTTGTTTCCACACCCTTTTGTTTGATTTTATCCTAGACCCCCTTGTTCATCCATTCAGGCTTCCTGTCATTTTAACCAAACTTCCCCTTTATTGGGATGCATTGCTCCTGAGCTTGGAGGAGGTGATCATTGAATATTAACCAGCTTTCTTGGGCCCCCCTTCCCTCCAGGGCTTTATGCCATGAAACTCGGCCAAGTAGATCCCTGAAAAGGCCAAAGTCTGCTCTCCTGAAGTCCTGGTTAGTGAGCTTGCTGTGTGCCCTTCTTGCTGCCTCACTGCCCTAAGGATTTTTTAATTCCACCATTTCATGGTCACTGCAGCCAAGGCTGCCCTTAAGCTTCACTTTCCCCACTAGCCCCTAGTTGTTGGTGAGAACAAAGTCCAGCATAGCATCTCTCCTCATTGGCTCTTCTATCACTTGGAGGAGGAGATTATCATCAACTTGTCCAGTCTTGTTTGATAGTTACTCCAGTGGAGCCTAGAGAGCCAACTTATACCAGCTACTTCTATCACAAAGTTGGATAAAGTTAGTTTAAATTGATCCTAGTCTTAGTTTTGTTTCCTGCATCTCACAGGCCATACATTCATTTTACCACTCTTGAACTGAACTTCAAATCCTGGGTATGACTAATGCATCCCTTAGTATACCTTTCCTTACTAAAGATCTCTTAGCACACTATTTTCTTCTTTGTTTAAAGAGCCTTGCCTGTAATGAAGTCACATATCTAAGTTAAAAATAAACACTGTAATTTTTTTGTAGTTTATGAATTTTTTTCATTGAACCCTCTCCAGCTTTTCCATAAGATCTTTGGAAGGAAAAAAAGAAATATCCACCACAGACCCCATATTTCTTTGGGATTCAGTTTTCCTGGATATGAATCCTCACTGAATGGGTACAGACTATGCTACTTATTCCTAGATATCCTAGTTTCCGTAGGGCTTCATTGAACTGAGGCTTTTCACTTACTGACAATCTACACTGAGTTGAACAAGGTGCCAAGTTTATCCTTATTTATTGTGGTTTTATTTTTTGCTCTTGCATTTTATGATTAGCAATGTCATATTTATATTTTACGTTTACTTCATAATCATTAATGAGATAATAAATAACATAAGGCCTCACAATTATTCTTCCACAATAGACATCCTTCTGAGGAGTGACATAGCTGTTGAATTTTTTTGCCCATTCTTTATTGAGTGTTACTCTTTTTTCTGCCTGCTACAAAGCAAAAGCGGGATGGCAGGCTGCCTGCTTGCTCTTGTTCAGGCTGCTGTTGGGACCAGGTCAAATCATCTAAATTGAGAACAAACTGCAGTTTCTCTGGGACATACTAATTTAGGAGAGGCTTCTGGCGAGTGGGATAGAAAGGGAATGACTTATGTAGCCAGTAGGGAACCTGCAGCCATTGCACCTCGTGGAATATACATGGGCTAAAACCAGTGGGTGTTTTTTCCTCCTTAGTTTTGTTTCTTTGGGGTTAGTTTTATGTGCTTTCAGATAATCTTTTTTGATTATTCTTCCTCAAAGGCCACAGCTTTGCTTACAAATCTATCACTTAGTTCGTTAGACCGTTGCCATACATGGTGTAAATTCTTTAGCTGTTAAACTGTACTAATGCTCAAGGTTAAGCAAAAGCTAATAACCAGTTAGAACAGTCATTGTGGCAATTTACTGCTACAACTAATGAACAAGCTCAAAGAAGCTCAAGACCAACCAAGACTCGTCCAGGCAAAGTCTGACAGATCTTGAGGCTTTACGCTTTTCACTTAATACAAGTTTTAATCTATCATGAGCATGTTGTTACTATAAACCCCATGGCATCTTATTAACATTGGCATTACTGTATTTACTGGGTTGCAGAATCTGAGGAAACAGGGAGCAAGAAACAACCAGAAACACAGCCACACTTCAGATAGGATGATAAAATGGGAGTTTTCTTTGGGATTCACCATTTGGAGTTGGTCCCTGTGCACAGATACCTAGTAGCACCACAGATGCCCTTGATCATCCTGCCTGGCTTCCATCTGGTGCTGGAGAAAGGCACGTTTCCTACGTGTTTCCCACAGGTTCTTGACCATTTCTGACCAATCTATGTGGATGCCTTACTTCTGCTCCAGGACATTTCACAAAAAAGTATGAACACATAAATGAGCAACTGAGCTGAGCTAGACTGTGAATGTTTCAGTTATTTGGTTAATTTTGCTTTTTTGGTGTTTTTTTTGTTTTCGCTATATTTTGGCTGGGATTATTTTGATATGCTATTAGGCCACCTTTAAACATTTACTGTTTATGCCAGTGTTACTTAGAACTGGCTTTGTAAATTTAATGGCATGCTCACTTCCAGCTAAGAAGTGAGCACCCAGATATGTATGTGTATGACCACTTGGAGTTCACTGTCTGAAATGAAGGTGGTTCAGTCATTTAAAAAATAAAAATAAAGATCCTGAGTCACCTTTATTAGTCAAGCTGAAAGAACAAGCTCTTTTAGCATTTTGTCTTCCAGTCCTTTGTAGAATTAAGATGAAGAAAAAAGTTAAATTTTTAACATATTTGGTGGTCTAATTTAGATTTCTTAAAGATACTGGAAATAGACTTTCATTTACTGGTGACCAAATGTAATTAAACAGGAGTCTATAAAAGAACATAAGGCTCAAAGCTGAGGAACAGAAAGTAAAACACCCAAAAAAACCAAAAGATGATTTTTTTGACAGTCAAAATTGTTAGCCATTGGAATAAACTATAAAGGGAAATGAGTTTTTATTTCTGATTCTCCTTATATCAAGAGATACCACTCTGAAAGGCATGCTGCAGAAAGAGTGTGCTACTGTGCTCAGCACACAGAGGCAAAATAGCACATGGAGGGCACAGTGACTTGACCTGTGCAATGCAGGGGTTGAGAAATCAGCTGCTTTCTTTTGTCTTTAAATTCCAGAAACCTTTTCATTTCTCCAGAGATTGTTGCAGTAGATCATAGGGAGATGTGACAGAATGAGCTCCTGCTGTTAGGCCTTCAATCTGATATAAAAATATCAGCCATGCTTGGGAAACTGAAACTTAGTTCCGCTTCTCTCCTTGAGCTCTCTGTGGAAATTGGCAGTGGGGTTGCCAGCCTGTGCCAAATCTGTACCAAAACTGTATTAGTGTGGTGGGAACAGCTCTCCACCAGGAACCCAACAGTGGGAGCTCCTTTCCAACAGGGTGCCAGACATTTATCAGCAGTTAACTGGTAACTTTTGATCCCTTGCTGTCTGAGCTGCATCTGAACTGATAACCTCGCGCTGAAAAGCTGCATCGGCTATAACCAATTCTCTGAAAGAGCTTTTCCATTCATGTTGAAGGATAATTTAGAATATGTTAAAAGGATCACATATTTCACAGATTAAAATTAACTGGAAAGTCCTAGAACTGCAAAATTCAAAATAGGATCCAGAATCTCAGGCAACCTTACTCCATTGGGTATATGTTTCAGAAAAGGGAAAGGGGGAGGAGTAAAGGAAGAGATTAAGTTAAATTTTGTAATACCAAAGGTATTTTGTGTACAAAAAGCTGAAGTCTACAATATGTTTAGCCTTTCTAACAACTGCAGGAACAGTTATATATACATTGCCTAAGCATGGCTTGTTGCAGATTGAGATTTTGTATTAAGGCTAATATTTTAACAAGTCATTAAAAAATAATAATAAAAAAAATTAATGTAATAAGAAATAACAGCTGCTTCTAAATTGTTATTCTTTCTTATCCTAGTCAACAACACTCCAAGTCTTCTGCTTGGCTTCTTTCTGTCTACTACCACAGTTTAAAGCTGGCAAACAGCCTCATCCTGATTTGTCTGCAAGTCTGGAAAGCATTTGGAGGTTCCTGAAATATCCCATCACAATTATTAATAAAATAGCTGCAGCCCAGGAGCCCTTCTTTATGTAATATCATTAGAAATATTTATGGAAGCAAGAGAGAGATGAGACAAAAAATCATTACGACAGTACAAAATATGCTAAGATTCTGAGTGTTTAAAGTTTAGTTGGTTGGGGTTTTTTTTCCCCCTTCAAGTTTTTTTCTTTTTTTTTTTTCCCCCAAGAAATATATTTATTTTAATTTACACTTAGATTAGGTGCCCAGCAGCAGATGGAAAGAATTTAAGTCAATTTGCAATAGGAGACAGACATTCTAGCCAGTGAAAAATCAAAGAAAAATAGCAACCAACTCTCACTCTCCTCTGGACAATGTCTTCAGAATAATCTGCATTATGGAAAAAAAAAAAAAATCTACCTAGGACCAGATGGGCTCCATGCCTTAGTGCTGACAGAAGCAGCAAGAAATACAGATGAAGAAACCTGTTCATAGACCTATTTAAAATCTCTTTGGAAAAATAGTAAAGTGACTGGCACAGTTAAAATCTGTCTGTATTACAAAAAATCAAGAAGTTCTGTTAGACAAAACATGTATTTTGATTAAATCAGGAGCGTGCTGGGTCCCAATCCAAGCTACAACTGACTTTCTGTGGGTGCTGGAGTACAGCAGATCCATCCTTCCTAAATTCAGATAACTATTCAGGAGCGTGAATCAGAAGCCCCTCCATCTCAGGTTCACATTCTAGTCAGTAGGAACAGATAAACACTTCTGTCCAATGATTTAATGCCCCTAAAATCTGAGTTAACTTCTGATGGGGACTATTATTTTCCATTGACTACAGTATGAAGCTATTCCCCAAGCACGTAAAAAAAGTGTGATGAATATGGGCTATAATACTCTTGTCTGTCTTGTCTTTCCTGCATATAGCACTGTAGAATGAGATAAGTCACTATAAAATATGGATTAGAGATAATAAAAGTATTCATCATGGCTGCTTAAGGACACACTCTTCAACCCTCACTGGACCATGAACGGTAATGCTAAGCAAATAACTTGTCACAGGCAACATCGCACTTCCATTTAGCTATTCAAACGGACGATAGCACCGATGACTTCTTGTCATTGCCCGTAACATCACAGAATCTCCTGGAATTTGAGACATTTCCCCCTGGCAGGAGGAGGCCTCTTGGGCCTCCTGAGGATGGAAGTCCACCTTCTGTTCCCACGCCTGGCTGGCTGTCACTGTCGCTCCTTACAGATGTTTCTCTAATCTCATCTAAAGGGCTGTCAAAGGTAGACGCTGCACAGCTTCCGCAGACAACCTTTTCTATTGCTTCTCTAGCCTCACTGTCAAGAGCTTTTCCTAATATGTAAAGTAAATTTTCCCTGTTGGATTTCAAAACCTTTCTGTCTTTTCCAGTGTATCAGGACAATGAAAAATAAAGGTTATTACTTTCTTTGAAGGCTCTGATCATGTCCTCCCTCACAAGGCTGAGCAGAATCCATTAAATCTTTTCTCCTAGGTGATGGTTTTTAGACTTCTAGTTGCTGGACTTACGTCCATTCTCACTAACCCCCCCTTATCTATCCCGAAAGGCAGCATCTAAACGGGACCATGGTCTTGCTGAGGCCCAAGGCTGAACAGGTTTTGTAGGGATGACCTTCAATTATGCATCTCAGCATAACGTTTACCTCTATTATGGCAATGTCATATCACTGGCTATATTCATCTAATGATCCATTAAAAAGTTAGGGTTTTTTTTTTTGTTTTTTTTGTTGCTTGGTTGGTTGGTTTTTTTCCTGTTGATCTGCTGGCTGGGCAAGATATTTCTGTCCTGTATTTTCACAATCATTATCTTTATGTATTAAAAATTCTATTTGCTTCTATTGAGTAGAGTTCCTTTTTTGAGCTCTCACCTCAAATTCAAGTTCAGCTTGAATTGTAATCATGACCTGTAAAACATTTGCTGTCCCTCCTGTTCTGATGTAATCTACTAATTTAACAAACATCTAGATCATTGAGACAAATATTGTATAGGACTAGACCCACATAAATAGGAAAACAGACACATTTCTCTACAATCTGAAGAGGAGAAATTAAGAAAAACAAACTCTGGAGCTTATTTTTCTGTTTCTACTCTTATTGGATTACTTTATAAGCTATGACCTTATTAATATTAATATATACAATACCATTAGATGGCATTCAGTGCTATATGGCATAGTTTGCAGGTTCTGCTGGACTAATAAAACCCTGATATGCACTGCGAGTGACTTCCTCCATGCAATTCTTTCAACCAGCTCTTAACACTCAGTATGTAAATTACTCTTGTTTGTATTGCCAATTTACCTCCTATTTAAATCACGCTGGAATTTGGCCTATTGAGTTTGTGTTAATCTGCTTGGCAGGATTTGGCCTACATCAGACAGGAGGAGGGATGAGGAGAGAAAGAAAAATGAAGTAATCCTCAAACATTTTTACACATTAAAAAAATTAACTAAGATAAGCTATGTAAAAATGTTTCTTTAAATTTCTAACACACTCTCCATTTTAAACACTTATTTCTAGAGGGTTAATTAGTGTATAACCCTTTGAGCAAGAGGAAAATAATTTCCTACCAAGCTTGAATTTGGCACAAACAATCTATATCCCATTACTTTTACAACTGAACTTATTTATCTAATTTTATTTACGAATCAACTAGATATTTGTAAGGCATGGGGCGGGGTGGAGGGGGGAGGGTAAGTCATGAGGCATTGAAGGTTTCAGTTAATTTTTTATCCGTTGCTTGTGCAGAGAGGTGAAGTACATTAAAAATGTCAGCTCATACAGATGCTTAAGATGTTCAGTCTTGCTAAAAAAATGTCCTAAATTGCTAATTCAGACAAGATGCACTGGGTGGTATTTACTGCATGTATTGTAGACAAAGCTGATAACGGTGCACATACTCAAGGTTTTAACTTTTCTTCTAAGTTCTACTTTCAACCTGTATTTTTTCTTCTGTTCATCTGCTTTAGGCTTAATTCTTTTCCAAAACTTGTAAAATAATTATCTTGTGCAAAAAGCAAGACAACAGAAAAATAAAGAAAAATATTTTGGTAACACTTCTCAACTTATCAGCTACATTCTCTGATAATTCCCTGTGAATTGGGCATGTTTCCTCCCCAGCATGGGATCTCCATGTAAATGGAGTTTGCTTGTATTATCTTTATAAAGTGGTGGATCACACTTGATCTGTCTTCTACTTTTCATGGGGTCAGATCAGTCAGAAAAAGGGCTAGTACCTGTGCTCTGTAGGACTCATGCTAACTCAATGAGATATAATGAAATACGGAGCAAGGAGAAACAGAAGAGAGAACAGAAAATTATTAAAGTTTGCAAACTGAGAGTACACAAGCAAATTAACATCATCCGGACCAGGGGTAAAAAAAGGAATCTCACACATAGGGATGTGGAAGGGATTCCATTCTTCTCCCTCCTACCTGCATTTAGATAGAGGAGTAAGAAGTTCAACTCTGAAAGTGATGACAAGATTAGAGGGAGGAAAATAAGTGTGTAAACCAGAGCGGTACAGTTAGCAGAAGATGAGAGAGCAGAAGTAAAATTCTGATGAAGTCAATGACAATTTTACTGGACAAAATTGCTACAAACCGTGGTGGGGAAGATGAAAATAAGACTGGTGGACAAATATAAAAGCAGACAAGATGAAACCATAGGGATGGGGGCCATAGTTAACTTATTTTAAGCAGGGCTGATTCCCTTCCAGAACTGACCGATAGTTGTGTGTTCACCCTTTGTGGGGAAGAAATGAGAAAACCACGAGTAAGACTTCTTTCAGGGATGAAAATAATCCCCTGCTTCATGACCAGTTACAACATTAGTCCATATAAAGGCTGACTGTAGTTTTAATGACTAAACTTGGCAGAATGACACAGGTATCAATGTGGTACAGCGTAACTCAATTTGGGGAGCAAGGTTGCTTTTTGTTTGTTTTGTGCTATTTTTATTTTTGTTCAGTAAATTTCATACAATAGCAAATTAAAAGATCATTGAGATTAGAAAGTTAAGCACTGCAAAATTAGGAAATGCTGGCATTTACTCCCTGCTCTATGACCCTAATTTATCTGCTTTGTGTTGGACTGCATTAAGATTCCCTCAATTGCATGCTCAGAAAGATTATAGAAATAGGCATCAAGAAAGCTAGATATATCATCTTATACACATACAGACTTACATATGGAAAACACAACTTGCCTTTCCCAAGCAAATCTACTCACCAAACCAAGTCCTTTGTCATGTTTCCAAGTCCTGTGTGACACAGACAATCCTGAGCTTAAATGTTAATATGCAGCTTCTTTAGGTAGAGATGATGACGTTAATTATAAAGTCAGACTGATCCAATACAACGTTGTCTACTGGTTTGGGTGGTTGATATTGGAGTATCTGCAATGCAACTCTGATGTCTTCTGAGTTGGTGTCAGCATACTAGGAGCTGCAGGAATTCAACGAAGAGTAAACGTCAGTTCAGAAAAGGCTATCTACATCTTTTCCACGTGATGAATTCCCTCACCCATAGACTGGTTGGTGGGGCACACTGAACACATAAATCAAACTTAACTCAATTTCCACTTTAGTTTTTCAGCTCACCTTTAAAAAAGAAAACAGGATATCATCTTACTTAGGGTGAGGCCACCTTTAACAGTACAGGGGAAAAGAGAGAAAAAAAAAAAAAAAACAAAAGAAAGAGGATATACATTTTTTCATGAAAACTTTGTAACCTGCAAAAATAAGCTTTTTGATTCTTCAGAATGATAATAAAACTGCAGTATCCAAAATTTTGGGGCAACCGAGGTTTTCAAGTGTCCCTTGTGATAACAAGATCAGTACAAGAACCAACTGTGTTTGGTTTATGTACCAGCAACTCAAAGGTAGGAAAAAAATATTCACAAAGGAGATGAAATTTGTTGATGATACATAACCGAGGAAAGAAAAACAGTCAGTCAAAAACAACAAAAAAAAGGACAATAGTATAACTCTAAATACTCTAAATGAACAAAACCAGAGATGTGGGCATGTGTTTTCCATAGTTTAACACGGACAGGGGTGGGGGAGTAGACAATGAAACTAGGCAGGACAAAGGGAATATGAAAAAGGAAAATAACTCCAGTAAGCACGAGACTACTGATATCATAAGTAAGGGACAGCTTCAGTGGAGAGAGGGAATATAAATTAAAAGCATTCAGAGCAATTGGTAAACCACAGTAGAAACCACAAGAAATGAAACCACAAAGATATTAATGAGCTAGGAGAAATTTCTATAAAAACTCTTCTGAGTCCACTCTTTGTGACAAGTATCGAGGTTCACCACAGTTTCCAAACCTGGGCTAACCTAAGACATCAACACAAGTAATCTGCCAGATAGCATTTTTGATCTATTTCTTATTCACAGCTCACTCAAAACAGGAATTCAAAGTGAACATTGGAAAAAGAAATCAATGTGTGAGCTTTAAACACAAGAAATAGATATATGCATTTCTACAAGCAAACACCTCTGGTTTCTATCTTGCATTTTTCTTTTTTTTTTTTTTAATCACGCCTTTTTTTAAGAAACTGTTTTCCATGTTATTTCTGTTTTGTTTTCTTTTCGGGGGGGGTGAGGGGAGGGTGCACATATTTACTGCTCTAAAAAGATGTACAAAAAATAATAAAATGCAGGATCTGTAAAGGATTTTGTAATTGATCTGAAAAGAGTAATAAGTCCCTCTTTCATCTAGAGACAACTGCATCAACTTTCTCCTCTTGAAAGACTGAAGGAGGCTGTGTCTCCATTTTGCATACAAAAGCATAATGGATAAACATGGCTTCTCACCCATACCTAACCACCAACCACCCACAAAGCAAAGGAAACAGCAACAAGGAGATACCTTGACTTCAGCAACCAGATCGTAAGTCCACCCTTTGCTAAAACCATGTCCATGTGCAGGAGTCACAAGGCAGATCCTTCTTGGTGTTCATTTAAAGAGAGATATTAATCTTGAGTCATTTCCATCCATTTATTACAGAAGTAGAGGTCCCCAAGGGTGTCTCATCCAGTGTTTGCTACATACTGACAAATGATATTAAGCAGTGACCTCCTATAGATCACTGAGGGCCTGCACTCTGTCAGTTCAGTGAGCAAGTTTAATAGCAAAAATACAGATTAATTATAGAGAATAAAGGAGTTTATATTAAAATAGATAAATTAAATACATAGTCATATAGAAAGAGAAATTGATTCTAGCAGTCTTAAATATTTTTAAGAATGAATGTGCATTAATATTGAAACAAAGTTTTCTTTTACCAAGTCTGAAGTTCATCACATATATATATTTGTTACACATTTCCTACTTTTCTTGGTCTTCTAAATCACCTTACAGAAGATGCCAGTATGATTGTTGCATTTTGGAGGATACAGAAGGGATAAAACCTAAACAGAGCAGACAATACTTATAACCATACTCAAATATTCTGAGTTCCACCTCTGTGCTTTTTCCTTTAAAGAATGAACTGAAGTGACAGCCACAAAATTTTCCATAGATTTATTGCTAGTTTAATCCATGAACTCCATACAGATTTTTGTACTACATAGTAGTGTATTTACGTTATAGATCTGCCTCATTTTACTTCCATCTGAAGGAATCAGGAAGAGCAGCTGTAAGGAACAAGACATAAGGTTAAACAGAGTAATTATTTTTCCTGGCAGTAGTGATTTTTTTTAATGACACCCAGGTCATATATTTTGCTCCTCCATCTCTTGCTCATCTTTAATATAGAAAAACAAAACCTTGTGGGTGTTTTGTTCGAAATATGCTGCTTCAACTGTGTGAAGTAGAATATGAGCTTTCGCTTGACACAGTCAGATCACCAATAAATTGTACAGAAAAAAACCCTAAACCCCTTTGGCAATAATCAGTGGTCATACAAATTTTGACAAGAACAGTAGAACTGTAGCCATTGCTGAGGGGAATTCTTGGTCTCGTGAATTCTTTTACTGGCTGGGAGATAAAGAAAAACAAAGTAAAAATAGATCTAGAGAAGGAAAAATGGGGGGAGGGGCGGGGGGGGAACAAACCACAATGTAAAACATAGCTGTGGCACCTAGAATATTATAACTCTTTCCTTGAAAGAGGTTTTCTTCTTCCCTGCAACTCAGCCTTGCTCTGAACATTCAAGCAAAACCAACTTAGTTTATGAAGTCAAGACAGATAAATTTGTATTCAGAAAAGGATATAACAGAGACCGCACAGTTGCGGGGACAGTTGTTAACTTAAAAAATGGAAGTTATTCAAGAAAAGGCAGTGAATTTCTCACTTGTAAATGTGTGAATAAAGACCATTATCCACTCCGCTCTGTTGTAAATACCTTTTGGGTTGCTATCTTCACTCAGACTTCACATTCTTTACTCAGACTTCCCAAGAGGTAAATTATCCCCTTTTACTGTATACGATAATGTAAACAGAATTAGTATCATATTGATAAAAATTCCATTAGAAACTTTCTGAGATTTTTAGATGAACTTGTTTTAAGAGAAGTCAGATCCTTAACCTGCTCAGACACTTTTAGACACTGTTATTCATCTACTTATAGCCTTAGGCATTTAAATATCATTTCAAATCTGCTAGAAAGTGACACCAATCCAGATGTGACAATGGTCCCCTTAATTGAAGTAGTATCAACTGCATGTTTCATTTGTTGGTCCTGCATCAGAAGCTTCTCTAAAAATTTCTATGTCTAGAGTAACGGAAGGAAACAATTCACTTTATGTTATCTCAGCACCCATGAAACCCAAAAGAACCTCACATTCCTGGGTGTGCAGCCAAAGAGGCTCATACTCAAAAGTTTCCACTTCAACGTCCATGTTTGTCAGTTAGGGTTTTGAGAGGAGAGATGTGACGGTCAGCAATGTATATTGCTAAATGGATGAGTGCTTTTTGCTCCTTCCACCTCACTAACCATCAGAACGCACAAATTGACTTTCACTAGTAGAGCGTAGACGACAAAGGATAGGTGCAAATAAGATGAAGCTGATTACTACTTCAGGTGGAAATGATCCCCTACTCCCAAGCATCTGCATCTCTATGCTTAATTGTGGAGGTGTGGAAATAGAGCAAGGCAAAGCTGATATCATTGGCTAAGGTTAAGTCATTACTAAACAAAGGGTTATATAGCTTGTAGTGTGAAAGTAAAAGGCTGCAGCATTCACTGCTCTTGATTTTCAAAGGCCTGCAAACCAAGTCTTTGAGAAGAAAACTACTATTTCCCTGTAGAATTCCAGGGAACCGTTTGTTTCTGTTTTCTTTTTTTTTAAGTAGAAAATGATTTTTATTTAAATAATATCCTGCAGAAAAATACTGGGATTTTAAATATGTCGGTCTAGCCTTAAAAAAGCACACAACATTTTATCTCTCTCCCTGAAGTGGAAACCACAACCTTTTTTGGCAGCAAAAGCCTCTCCAAATTGTATTTCTTATCAATTTTTCAAGTTTTCAGTATCTCAACAGAAGCTGTAAAAATCCGATTAAAAATGGTGAGAATAAAAAAATATAAGTTTCTTTATTTCTGTGTTGTTTTCCACCACATTATTTTAACAGAAAAACAAAAAAAAAAGTCTTTTTAAAAAAAAATATTAAAGAGCAGAAAACCTGGGACTAAAGCTGTCTGCAGAGAAAAGGAAAGAGAAAACGAAAAGTAAGAAAATCTTCAATTAGATACAGTATCCTCATTTTGAAAAGCTTTTAGGTCCCAATGCAATTTACCTGAGACTGTAAGTCAGAGGACCCTCCTATTCCCTGAATACTCACTGTGGCTATCACTTAATGCTGATTTAACAACGACAAGAAGAACTTTACTGATTAAATATTTGACATTCCATTCAAATGTGAAATAGCACAGTGGAAATTGGTTCACAGTCTCTGCCACAGGGTCCCTTATAGGAGAAAAGTAAGGACATGTAAGAGCAGAAGTCAGAAAGTCAAAGGCACAGAATGAGGTACTGTTAGCAAAAGATGTAAAATGGATCAAGGAAAAGTTTTCCAAGAGTCTAAGAAATGAAGAGTGGACAAAAGAAAATGTTAAGTCTGCTACTTAGCAGAGGGGGAAGAAGCAGATAATAGATGATAAGGAGAAGGCTGAAATGCTTAATGAGTGTGTTGCTTTAGCTTTCACTGAAAAGGCTGATAGTAACAATATACTAAAGGCACTGATAGTTAACAAGGGAAGAAAGAGGTCACAAGGCAGAATTAGGATAGCCCAGGTTAAAAGAATGTTGGGATAACCTGAACATTGTCGAATCAGCAAGGCCTGACGAAATTTGATCTACGCTGTTAAAGTGTCTGCCAGAAGAAGTGTACGGGAACTTTTAGCAACTATATTTGACAACTCATCGAGAAGGTCCAAATGAACTCGGGGAAGGGCAGTTATGTTCTGGGATTTGAAGGAAGCATATCAATGAAAACGCAGGTCAGCAATTTTGTCTTACTTGCTACTATGTTAATTAGCATTAGACCTCAAATGCATTGGGACTCTCCAGTCTGCCCCAAAAGCAAATACAAAACTATTTTTCCATCTTTCAGGGGAAGAAGGAGAATGAATCCTTGGCAGTCTGGGGAACTTATGTCCTGATCCAGCGATCACTGGTATCAAAGGAAATCGTTCTGTGGACTTCGATGGTCTTTCCATCAGCATGTCTATGAGTGTTCTGAATCAGAATGAGAAGGGGATTACGAGTGTAAACAGCAGCTGAAATATTCTAGTCTATTTTCATAGGTCCAGCAGAGAGGATTACAGAAAGCAAAGAAAAAAGTGTGAATACATTGATTTGGGGGATTTAATAAGTTAAAGCTCAGCACATAGCATAAATATATATTTTAATTTTCTTCTGGCTTAGGCCAGACAATACAGAAAGAAGCAAATAGTTTAACAGGTGATAGTTTCAATCACATCTTAAACAGGATTCTGCTTGCTGTTTTTATAGTGCGTCTAAAATGCAGAGAAAGAAACTAAAGAGAGAGCACCTGATTCTACTCAAAATACCTTTATACAGTTTGTGAGAATTGTCGTTAAATAAAAATGTGCAATCTAGACTCTTACAAGAGAGAGTAGAATCACAGCAGTAGTATAATTATTACAGTGACTTTTTAGCTAGATGAGTATGACAACATATTCAACTAACTTGTAGATGAAGTCGCATGCCTAATTTGCAAGCATTAGGAGGGTTACATGTGCAAATTGAATAATTATGTACACACACAGTTATTGTTTGACATTTGCTCACACAATTATCTAATCTGTGTCTAGGATTGTGGACCCAACTTGACTGTGTCTGACACTTGCTGTCAAACAGTGTGAGATTCACAAGCAACTTTCCCGAGGTCCCGTGCTTTAGCTAGAAACTTGGGGAACAGAATGCATTAATTTTCTCTAGAGATAATATCTTTCAAGGATCTGAGCTTCAAGAAAATACAATACAGTCGTGATATGTGGGAGAATGGCATGAAATCAATGAAAAGAAAGTTTTAAAGGTAAATAAGATGTAAAAGTATTAACTACAGCATGTAAATAGAAGTTCAGTGAATACTGTGCATGGAGCAGTATAGCAACAAGTTATCAGGAGGATGCAAGGAAATGTCACTACATTATTGTCTTGGATGTTATATTGGTTCAAGAGCATCCACAGGCTTTCACACATGGTGGAGCAAATAGTCCCAGGAAGATGAACATGGCTACTCAAACACGTGTAAGGCTTTGTAAGATCAGAATTTCACATGGCTTATCAGAAGCATTACGTAGATTGGGTAGTGAAACAAAAAGTGACACAGTTAAAATATATCTGCATATTTTGAATCCATTTGGATAATCATTGCTACTTGCCACCATGCTGATTTCAATCACATCTATTCAATTTTCATAAACAGTAAGTCCTGAACTTGTCGGATATATTGGTCATATGCAGTTAAATTGCAATGAACTTCACTTTTGCAAAGGTTGACATGTCCCTCTCTTCTATCTCTTCCTCCCTTTCTATTTTGTAGGAAACCAATGCCATGCTGCAATATTGCACACTGTATTTCAAGAAGAAAAGACTGATTGGAATGGATTCAGAGAAGAGCAAGAGAATCATAAAAAGGACTGCAAAATAATGCTACCAGTTTAAGGAAAGGTTAACAGAGCTGGTCATGTTCATTGTGGCAAAAAGGAGATTGAGGGGAGACATAAAATATCTGTCTACAAATACGTAAAGGGACATTGTAAAGGGAGGACGAATGGATTATTCTCCCCCGTCCATGAGGAGCAAGAGGTAACAGGCTTATGCTACAGCAGGAAATATATGTTAAATATCAAGCTCATTGAATACTAGAAAAATGTTTTTGCAAGTATGTTTGCTAAATCTGAGCTGGCATTATTTATTTCTTTTTTGTTTGGTTTAGTACAAAAATTCTGACAAGCATTTTCTCTTTATATACATGTTAGTAAAAGAGCAATTATTCTCAGGAACAGAGAATGCACTCAAGAAGTATGATAAAGGATGTGCTGCAGAGTACACTGCCAGACCGATAGAAAGCAAGCATTTATGTTTAAATTCAGAAATATTTATGTTGAAACTTTGCTGCGAGTTTGTGTTTAGAAGCACATCATTTCTTATTTGAGAGGTTCAATACTATTAAAATGGGTTTGGCTCTCACACAAAAGTTGGAATTAATTTCTCTGTTCCAACATGTTTCTCCTTTCACAAAAAACAAAGTTAAGCACATGCCTGAAGTTAAGCAGGAGAGTCTTCTTCCTGAAAGCAGTAAAGTCAAAGTGTCTGCTTTTGGTCACAGTTGCCATCTATTAAACTGGTTTACCTTGATGGAATTGGTCCCAATTAATGTTTCATAAAGATCAGGATCAGGCCTGCATTTCTGAATCTAGTCATTAATTTGAAATTTTCTTCCACAGTGTGTAAATTAGCATACCTTTATTGACTCTGGTGGAACCATCTTAATGCACATCTCTGTACTTATTGCTTGTAGCAACTGTGATACCACACCTTAATATCCATCTATTAGCAGTCTATAAAGTAATCAGCTTCTCTCCTACAGTCTCCTCTAAGTATGTGCTAGAATATTATTATTTTATCAACCAGTAAGATGCCTCTGACTCTGGGGTGGAACGTGGCAGCTGTTTAGCAGTGGGCAGCAGTGAAGCACGTCATCGTAGTGGAGGAAGCGAAGAAGAATATTGTCTGCAACTCAAACTGAAGGGAGCATTTTAAGTAGCTAGAATGTAATTATTCCATTTGGAATCTAGCCAGATCATCTGGCTATCCACTCTGTACTTGCATGGCAGGGGAAAAAGCCATAGATTTCTAATGGCCAAAAATGGTCAAGCCCTTGGTTTTACAACCCATCCATCTGAAAGGACTGTGGTTGCACTTAGCTATTCTCATTCAGAACCACTTAAAAAGGTGAGCTCCTATATAATTGGAATTTTAAAGGAGTTCATGTTGTGTTTATGGAGCAATCACTACTAAATGATTTCATTTAAATTTTTCATAAGCTACACTTTATGAAAAATTAAAAGAAATAGACTCTTCAGAAACCTTGCTAAGAAATAAAGTCTCTTAAAGGAATACACATGCCACCTAATCACACATATTTTCAAATGTCAAATTTGCTGCATACAGATAAACAGAGGATGGCATTAATGAGGAGAGGAGACAGGCAATTTTTGCTTACTGTTTCAGTAGTTTGCATTCAACTAGAGCATCAGAAATGGACTGCAGTTTACAGCAACACAGGGAGATTCAACCAGTGCTGACCCTCAAAAGTATGGATGTGAAATGGTAGAACAGTGAGGGACAAAGGCTACTCTTTGTCCCTTCAGTTGACACAGGCCTGCTTTTTAGCCATAGCTATGAGATACATAAGACCAAAGATAGCTTCAGCAAGCAGACACGGTCCTACTGGTCAGAAAGAAAGACTCTGAATGTGGGGTCCTGGAGTTTAGTCGTTATACAGCTGTGTTATTCCATCAGGCAATGTCACTGCTGGGTCCCTGCTGGAAAGTGAGTGATGGGTCTTTTCCAGGGAACCTAAGAGCGGATACAGTGACTGTCTGAACCTCTGGTCTTTTGTTGGAGCCCAATAGTGAGTTATATGTACAGTGCTTGGGCAATACTGTCTCTGGCCACATGAGTTTTGAGGACCTTTACTTCAACTAACATCTGCAGACTGAGATACCTAACCCATTGCTAGGGTGGGTTTTTAGTAATTGATGCAGCGTAAACACCATTTAAAGTTTAACAGAAGTGCTTAAAATTCTTTGAGCATCTAATCCATATGGTTTTATTTATGTAAGCTAACTTGCGTATCCCAAACCGTCAGAAGAATTACAGAGCTATCAGAAGGAGGTATTCTGTTGTTTAATGTAAAGTTTCATTTTTAACAGCCACGGCTCTATTTGAGTTTCCAGTGGTGCTGTTAAAAAAAGAGAACAAAACTAAACCTTGCAGAATTTACGGAAATTAATAATGAAAATTAATTCGTTGAAATCAGTGATAAAAAGAAACCAAAAAATGATCATGCAGAAATCAACAAAAAAGTTTGTTCTTTGAGAAACTTTTTAAAATGAAAAAAAAAAAAGAAAAAAAAGAAAAAAAGAATGATGTGTCTCATTAAAATGAATCTAGGTTGATTTACAGTAGCTGTAATCAAGGGTTACCCGACCTTATAAGCTGTGCTATTCCATTTATAATAAATCTCAGCAGTTAAAAATAGATGAGCTTAGGACAGATAATAAAAGGAACAGTTTTAGAAAGTTACATGATTATTACAGAGAGGTTTCACCATGCCATCTGTCGACAGCAACCATGGTAGTGCCGTGATGAAGAAGGGAGATGTTTCTGAAAAGCGTTCGATACAATTAAACCTCTACCTGCTTTTGTGTTTTTCAGCCGAACATCTAGACACATGAACCGAGGTGGACCTTCAATTTCTTCTTTGAAAAAAGGCCCATTTCATGCAAGATCTCTGCCTCTGTAGGAAGACTGGAGCAGACACACTTAGAAAGCTTCCCTGTGTTTTTTTCCTTGATTTTAAATAAAGGAAACAGTAATCAGAAAGACCTTTTACTCTTTATAATATTAGCTCATTGCAGCTGACACTGTTATGAATTGATGGATTTCAAAAATGTATCCTGATGAATGCTACAAAGGGGAAGATGTCTACTGTGTTGCTCTGATTTTAAAAGGAGGGATGTTCTCACGAGCTCATCTCCTTCCATGGGAGGGGACATAGACCATCACTGAAGCCAGCTGGGATCCAGGCCTTTTCCTCAGCACTTCTGTTGCAAGGGGAACCCTGCANTGTCACCACTCCTCTCCTCTCCTCTCCACTCTTCCTTCTCTATGAAGCCTTTAAAACCTGAAAACAGAAAAAAATGGTTTTGTTTTTGTTTTTTTTTAATAAATTCTTCTAACAACAGCAGTGTAATACATAGGAAAAATTTTGATTTAAGCTGAAGAAGTCAACTCAAATGCCAGGAACAAACTGACAATCCACAAGAAATAATGCATACAGTTTTAAAATATATAGATTTTTTAAAAATTCTTTTTAGACTACATTTTATCTCCAGGTTTTGGGCCCAAATGTCCAAAGAGCTCTCTCTGTTCACCAAAGAATTGCTGGTTTCTGAAAACTTTAGAAGAATCAGGCTGTATAGTGAATGTGAGAAATATTTTAAAATTACTGTTACCTGCTTAGCAGGTCTTGTAAATCAAAGAATATAAGGAAAGNAAAAAAGAATGATGTGTCTCATTAAAATGAATCTAGGTTGATTTACAGTAGCTGTAATCAAGGGTTACCCGACCTTATAAGCTGTGCTATTCCATTTATAATAAATCTCAGCAGTTAAAAATAGATGAGCTTAGGACAGATAATAAAAGGAACAGTTTTAGAAAGTTACATGATTATTACAGAGAGGTTTCACCATGCCATCTGTCGACAGCAACCATGGTAGTGCCGTGATGAAGAAGGGAGATGTTTCTGAAAAGCGTTCGATACAATTAAACCTCTACCTGCTTTTGTGTTTTTCAGCCGAACATCTAGACACATGAACCGAGGTGGACCTTCAATTTCTTCTTTGAAAAAAGGCCCATTTCATGCAAGATCTCTGCCTCTGTAGGAAGACTGGAGCAGACACACTTAGAAAGCTTCCCTGTGTTTTTTTCCTTGATTTTAAATAAAGGAAACAGTAATCAGAAAGACCTTTTACTCTTTATAATATTAGCTCATTGCAGCTGACACTGTTATGAATTGATGGATTTCAAAAATGTATCCTGATGAATGCTACAAAGGGGAAGATGTCTACTGTGTTGCTCTGATTTTAAAAGGAGGGATGTTCTCACGAGCTCATCTCCTTCCATGGGAGGGGACATAGACCATCACTGAAGCCAGCTGGGATCCAGGCCTTTTCCTCAGCACTTCTGTTGCAAGGGGAACCCTGCAGAGATGTGCCCATGATGGCCTAATAAGTGATGTATCAGCAACCCTTGTCGAGATTCGCTTCTGCATCTCGCCTTCCCTCTTTCCCCATAGAGGTGGCCACATGTTTCTGTGGCTAGCTGTAGTCGTTCCTTCCCACCCACAGTGATTTCCCCAATAAAGATATGTCTCCCTATGTGTCTTTAAGCCCACGCTATACCCCCAGACAATAAACAGTTGTTTAAGCCATTCTGTGAATTTGTTAAAATGGTACTGATTCATTGCCAGCATGATGTTTACATGAGCTGTTTTCTTGTGAGATCTCCTCTCCTCTCCTCTCCTCTNCAGACAATAAACAGTTGTTTAAGCCATTCTGTGAATTTGTTAAAATGGTACTGATTCATTGCCAGCATGATGTTTACATGAGCTGTTTTCTTGTGAGATCTCCTCTCCTCTCTTCTTTCTCTTTGAAGCCTTTAAAACCTGAACACAGAAAAAAATGGTTTTGTTTTTGTTTTTTTTTAATAAATTCTTCTAACAACAGCAGTGTAATACATAGGAAAAATTTTGATTTAAGCTGAAGAAGTCAACTCAAATGCCAGGAACAAACTGACAATCCACAAGAAATAATGCATACAGTTTTAAAATATATAGATTTTTTAAAAATTCTTTTTAGACTACATTTTATCTCCAGGTTTTGGGCCCAAATGTCCAAAGAGCTCTCTCTGTTCACCAAAGAATTGCTGGTTTCTGAAAACTTTAGAAGAATCAGGCTGTATAGTGAATGTGAGAAATATTTTAAAATTACTGTTACCTGCTTAGCAGGTCTTGTAAATCAAAGAATATAAGGAAAGAGTCTGGTGCCTGAATGAAAGCATGGGAAAGATGAAATCCTCCCTAGGTTCTTTGTCCATATAGATCTATCCAAGATGTTTATCATGATTACATGCACACACGCACACACACCTGCACACATGTACACAAATATTTGCTGAATTCACCAATTTACACGCAAAGGTTTTTATAATTTCCTCACTATTTCTATATTAATTTAATTGACTGGTAGTTATCTGAGCTTCCAGTGAAAAATAAAATAGCTTGAACAAAACTCAACCATTTGTATTTTAAGAGACATTTTTTTATTATTTAGAATATTGCAACTTTTATTTGATGAAAGTTACTATTAACATATTTTCATAATCTTCTCAGCCTAGCAACAGCAGGAGTAAAAGGTGTGAGGGGCATGCAATATTCATGAAATTAAGGAGAGTTGAGATGAAAGGGAGTTCCATTAGGGAGACCAAGTGTGACAATATGACACATATTTGCATATTTTACACTTTAAATCTTTTCAGCACATCCAAGTTGATATATGGATGTAAACATGCATTGCCAGTTTTTAGCATATTATAAGCCCTCAAGACTTTGCATGCATTTTAATATGTTTCATTATTGCTGTAGATTTTAATTTCGAAACTGCACAGCTTTGATGGAAGAAAGCTGGAAGTCAAAGCATCTGGCCTCTGCTTCAGGCAAGCACAGCCTTTTCCTTGAACACTTTTTGTATAAGCAAGTCTATTTATTTGTGTGTGTGCAGGAGTTGTGTGTGTGTGCACAAGGGGTGACAAATGTGAGATACGCTTTCTTTGATACACATACTGCTGAAGTGTTGAGAGGGAAAGGGAAGGGAAGGGAAGGGAAGGGAAGGGAAGGGAAGGGAAGGGAAGGGAAGGGAAGGGGAGGGAAGGGGAGGGGAGGGGAAGGGGAAGGGACCACATTCTGTAGATATACAGGTATGCCAACATATCTGATTTTTTTTTCAGTTGATATTATTTTCTGATTCTCCACAAATACAGAAAATACTGTAATGTCTATGATTATGTTGTTATGGCACTCCTTTTTTTTTCAGTACATATACATCTAATGTGTCATTTAATCCCATCAGAAATGCAGTATGACTCAGTGATGTATGCAATGCCATGACTCACAATAATAATCTGAGATTTAGCACTTATCTTGTGATCTTCACCTCATACTACCTTGCAAATGCAAATTCACCCTTTATGTTTCCTTAGGTAAGAGTATTAACACCATCAGTGCTCTAGGCATAAATGTATTTTTACATACCCATGGAATAGTCACTCAGCAGAAACCAACACTTGCCACAAGTAACTACATAGGTGGATCTGAGCTACCACAATTACCCTTATTCTTAAAAAAGAAACAAGTGACTTGAGGGAAAGTGTTTTGTGGGAAAACTGTGTAACATCATCTTTTTTTTCTGATATTTCAGAATTTAACTTGATGTAGCTCATTGACAGAGATTTACCTCAGAAGAATATAAGTAGTACACAGTTTTACCTGCTCGATGGTCAGAAACACTCAAATTATGTACAACATAAATTACTGCTCAGATACTACAGCACAAGGTCCTTAGACACTGTCATTCTTTGATATGGCACTGATGTCCACAAAAGGGACCACCGGAAAGAAGGGTAAGACATTCATTCATTCAACAGACATGAAGTCCTTGTAGATGGCCACGAACACTCAGAAGACCCTTTATTCTCATGCACCAACATTATGTGAACACCACAGCCTGATGTGCCAATGAGGATTTGCACAGGCAGAAGCCATCCCATATCTTCAGTTACTAAATGTATGTGAAGGCTGATCCACCCTTCCTAGGCACAAGCCTTGTTTGTGCAGAAGTTGCAAGTGGTTTAGTGGACCTTATACACACATACATCCAGACATGCTAATTTACTCGTAGAAATCCCTCTCAAAGACAACTAGGGAGGAGTTCACAGACAACTAATGTGAAGCAGTAATTTTTTAATTTAACCTTCTCAGTTGTCAGAACTGGAGGACCACAGTTTCTGCCCCAAACCATCTTAATCTGTTCAATGAAAAGAATCCATCCTTTGCAAACAGAGGATTTTATAATAGTGGTTTTTTGATTCCATTCCTTTTGTTTTTGGGATAAAACTTTGTCCCTAGAAGTCATTTAAACGGTGGGAAGGACTGCAGATATATTTAAATAACTTAACTGAAGTTTCATTCCAGCAGTACGGATTACAAATTACTTTTTCCAGAAACTTCCATTGTTTTTTCATCTATGTTTACATGTTTTCTGAGGATCTCTAGCCTAACAAGCACCAGCCTGAATGAAATCCTAGCTTTCTGATATTAAATAGTAGAATGATCCTTTTCATCCTTAAAAATCTACAAAAATGTGCTGCTGTCAAGGATAAGGACATCCTTGTCCTGAATTAGGGAAGACAGAGAGGCTGGAGCTAGGAAATCAGTGCACGTAATGTGCTGTGGGGGATGAATTGGTACTAATGAGTGGGATACAAGCCCCACTCGGTGCACTGCAATAAATCAGACCCTATTTTACTGGTTGCATAACAACAGAGCAATATTGAAGAAAACACCCCTATTTTAATGTTATAGATAGGGCTTTGTTGTTTTCAATAACACTTCACCATGAATTGCATTGAAAAGTCTCTTGAAGAGATTACAGTGATATCAGCTCTGTAGCATTATTTTTCTTTTCTATATTGTGGTATCACATAATGTTCCCAGGCAGATGTAGAAACAGTACAAAAATAAACGTGTTCTTTAACTACGAATACTTTGCAGTGCTAGCAGAAGGGAGCTGTTCTATCTGTGTTTGGCTGGTGGGGTCCAGGGGTGCAGAGGCCCTAAATGGGGTTTCTGCCACAGGGAAGGCAGTTGAGCCCCTTCAGAATCAGAGCTCTGTGCCTGACAGACACAGATGTTCTTAGTGTACCCTAAGATGAAAACCTGTATGACTAAATATTTCTTAGTCACAGCAAGTGCTGCAAAACCACACTTTAGGCATCATTAGCAAGGGAAAGAGACAGAGGAAAAGTGAGAACCACGACAGTGACAGAGCTTGATCCAGGCTTGTTATTACATAGGCATCCTCACTGTTAGCACCCTCAGAGCTGTTGTACAGGTTAACAAATTAAAGCTTGTGAAAGTCCTTGGATGAGCAGGCTGCAGAAGTGCAGAGGACTGTTATTGGTATAATCAGTACATGGTGACAACACAGAACTGCATGGCTGTCATCCCTTCTGAGTTCACATTCACCAGAGGCTGTTGTTTCTGGTACTTATGGACATCCGTGCATGTATAGAGAAGTAGTCGCAAACAGCCATGCTGGTAAACATGGCTTTGGATTCCTGAATTCTTACCACAGCAATGTTTTTAGATGTCAGATTTTGACTCAGCACCTCTGAAGTTACATGGTAAGAGTCTTGTTTACAATGGTCATTCTTAGTGTGTGCAGAAGACACAATTCATTAGTGGTATGGGGCAGAAATATTTTCAAAGACATTTTTATTTTCATTAATTATTTTTATTTTCCAGAATATGTTACCACTGAAGCAGTCATTGCTATGGCAGTGAATGACAGTCTGACTTTCAGACAGAATTTAACCCTTATATGTGACCACCTACATTCACGGATATTTCTCAGGGTATTGTCACTGTCCATGTAGTTTAATTATACACTATATTATTGCTAGCTTGCCCTCCTTTTGCTCTTTCATGGTCACCATTAGAGAAGCAATATAGACAAGAAGAATCCCTGATCTGAATCAGTGCTGCTATTTTTATAGTTTTTATTTTTGCTATGGATTTTTTAAATAGTTAATGCTAATGTGTTGGTTCATTTCAGGTAAGTGGCTAAACTTTTATGATTCTACTTATAACATCCACCATGTGTCCGTGTGACCTTGTTCTGATGGTTGAATGGTCTGAGCCACACAGACATAAAATAAGAAAAAGCAAGTTAGCTTTAAGCCTTTAATACACGTGCAGCCCAACAGAGCAGAGATAAGAGCTGTCACAAACACTTTGATATTGACATTTCTCGCCATAAATCCATAGAAGACACATACTTCTGCCAGTGTTAAGTACTCTATTGGGTGTTAAGAAGCATTTTTTGTAGCTACTTATTCTCAAATGGGACAGGGGTGGGAAGCGAGAAATACTTACATTTGTGCAGAAGCCATTTCCAAGCCTTTCTTATCTCAAGTCGATGTGTTAAAATGTGAAAATGACCATGTTTATATTTGCAGCCCTCAAAACCCTAAATATTTGTTTTAGTCTTTCTAAAAAGGAGATCGTTACAAAAGCCTAGGAATAATCTTTTAATGGTAGTTTTAAAGTCAAGGTCAGAATGCACTTGCTTTGGTAAAAACACTGAATGGCAAACTGAAATCTTACCCAAGAAAAATGGTGTAATTCAGAATAATAATTATTACTGTTACTGCATGATTTAACTTTTACACATGGCTTTCAGATATAAATCTGCAACTGAGCTTGGAAATTTGGGTACAACTCAGTTTTTCAATTTTTTAAAAGCTACTTCTATACAATGTTGCATATCCATTAATATCGTAACAATATTGTAACATCAATGCAGGAAACAGACTTATGTCTAGCATGCACAGGTATAGCTAAAATGGTAAACTATTCTGGTTTGTGTTTGATGAGGAATTTGGTCCAAAGATGAACATGTGTATGCATATACACATATGCATATGTAGACATACAGAACAAATCCGTGTATATATAAATACACATATGAAAATAAGGACAGAGACCGAGAAAGAAAGGATAAGCAAAAGTTATGAAAAACACAATATGACCTTATCTCATAGATTTCTTAGCTAATTTTCATATCTGTGAAAGACATGCATTTTTCCCTGGGAACATGTATTAAGATGCATTGATCGTTCAAGAAGATACCTGATGACAATCTGATATACAGATAAATTATAATTTCTTCTCTCATTAACAAACTATAAAGTGTCAGCATCCATGGACACTGAATTTGTTATTAAACTTTGCCAAGACAGATGCTGCTAACAAGAAGATGTTTTTCTTGCTACTGTTATCTGCAAACTGATTTAGGGGTTTCTTTTCAGTGCTTCTGCTTTTCTCTAAGAATGGAATTTACCCTTAAAAAAACCCCCACTATTCCCATAGCTTTAAAATGAGCATAGATTAATGAGTGTTAATTGTATGATTAATAAAAATCAGTAATTAATAATATTAGTACTCATTGTTTTGAAGCCTTAAGACAGAATTAAATAACCTAGCTCTTTTTTTTTTTTTTTTTTTATTTTTATTTATAAGAAAAGCAAGACAATAACACAAAGGAACAGGAGCTCAGCCTGGTTAAAACATTATAATCATACTAATTAGAATTTATTTCACTTTTATAGAAAAGAGAGCTTCACAACATTTACCCTCCTCTCTCACTTTGGAAAGCTGCTTACGTATTTATTTATATGATTCCCTCAAACAATTCTGACGTCCAGATTTACTCTTACAACTGAACTTATAGTCATTTGTTTGAAGTAAGGCAGGAGCAACAATAGTGAAAGAGTCACATGCTAAGAGCTCATGTTTCTCTGTGCTTTCTTAAGGATTCAGTAGTCACCAACTTCTGTCACAAACAAGCAAAAGGGAGTACTTTTTATCTTGGCATTCAAAAAAGATATCAGACCTAAGAGAATGGAGTTTCTACTTGTCTGGCTTTTCTCCATGATGATAGGCAAAGGTGGTGCCAGCTTTGTGCCAAACAACATATTAAAAAGGAATGTGTCAGCTTGGTATGAGCAAACCAAGTGATAACTGAGAAAAAAAAATGTGTATATATGTATATATATTCTTATATGACATTTGGACAAGGAACTATGTGGTTGATGGTCTTTGTCTGGTGGCTATGGTCCACTCTACTGCTGTTGACATGACACCCAAACTCATCCAAAATGCAGATCATTATAGACTCATTTGAAAAGCACGATCCTCCTGCCACCAGCTGTTCATCAATAGCATTGCATTGGAGGTCCCCAATACGAGGTCCTTGAGCTAAACAGACAGATGTGTTAAAGTTCTTATTACTTTAACATTGACACAGTACATGATTACAAGACAGAGCTGAATGAATGTCATGCCAGTGGCTGGAATAACTACTTTGGGGAAATGCTTAGCTGTGCATTCTGTAATGTTAGTGGTGGAAATTTGCCATGTTTCTTTTAACTCTATTCTTTCTGCTAAGGGTCCTAAAATGCTGAAGTGAAAGGACAAATCATAAAACCAGAATTCTGGAAAACAGATTATTTTGACCACGGAGAAATTTTCCTTTATCTTTTTCTCCCTCTCTCATCCTTCAACTTCATGAGCATCATAAACTAGTGATATTCCATGTCGCTTTCTGACAGCATAAGGGTGTGGCACAGTAAAGATAATCAATATTTTGTGTTGTGCGAAGTTTTGTGTATTTGGATTACTGGATCCGGATTTTAACACAACCTGTCTGCCTAGGCAGTAAAATGAGCCATTTTATTTTGGAAAGCTGGCAAATAATGAAATAATATCTAGAAGATTTCAGAATTGCTATCTCCTCCTTTTTAATGATGTATTTAAATCAAGCTGCCACTTCGCTCTGAAATCACAAGGTTCAATTCTTTTTCTGGTATAAGAGGGACCGGGAGAGAAAAAGAAAGAGGTACAAGTATGCCTGTGAGTATAAGTGTGGATGAGTTCATGTGTGTGACAGAGGGAAAGAGAGGGAGCAATAGAAGGAAAGAGGGAGGGAAAGAGATTTAATGAAAAATTTGGATTACAACAATGTTTCTCAATAATAAGTCTAGCCCTCAAAGCAAATTACATTTCTTTTCCAGCACTGAAAAGCTTAGTATTAGATCTGACACTTTAAAATATGCCCGCATGGCTGTGCCACATCCAAGCTGCCAGCTTTTGAAACAGCTTCGAAGCCAAAGCAGGGCATAAGATTTAAAGAGAGCAGTCTAATTTCTGAGCAGAGGCTCAGTAAAGCATGTAGACAAAATCCTGGAAATGAAAATAGGCTAGAGCTTAAATAAATATACTCTATCCCTCACCATCACTCCCCTCTTACACATGTTCTTCGCAGTAAATACTATCTGGAATTTCCTGCCCTTGAGGTCCTGGCAAAATCTACTTGGCTGGGACGGAAAAACATATAAAATATTGTTTGGACATGGGACACTAGTGGGGAAGGCATGAGATTTGGGGGCTGAGAGTTTTGAATCCCTCTCTCTCCTTAGTTCTCTGGGATAAAAGGTTAATTGCCATGCTCTCAACATTTCAAGACCCAAACAAGAGGTAAATATCTATGTAAAATCAAGAAATTAAAATAATTTATTTTTAGAATTGTGAGAGGGTGAAATATCTATTTATCTCAGCACCCAACAACATGGCATGAGGTTGCTAGATCTGACTATTTTATTTCATGGCTGAAAAAATAAACAAAGAAGCTCAGAAAGCGTAAAGGCACATCCCGCAAAGAGACTTGGTAATGGTCAGCATAGCAATGACTAAGTTTGCCCAGCACCAAGAATATCAGTTATAGTCCTGAGCTTAATTTTGTTGATTTTGAGAGGAAACTGGAAGCTATCCTACAGCTAGACTGGTATTCATAGCACCCAAGATGACCAGTACTTGCCAAAGAAGAAATGTCATTTTTAAGTCTTTTTTTTTTTTTTTTTTTATCCCACAGAGAAGCATTTACTTCTGAGAGTTACCTCTGTAACTCCAGTAGCTTCTGTTTAAAAATGACATTTCAGAATCTGAGCAGAGGTAATCTTTTACTTCTCCACATCCAAAAATTACTGAACAATTTTTGAAAGCCAGGGAAGCTTCAGGGAAGTCCTTGGTTTACTGTTTTCAGCTAGGGTTCAGCAGGTCCATGCAATCCACAGTAATTCTGTGTGGCTATGGAGTATCATTCCCAGATTCCTCCTGTGAAGTATCTTCCATGAGACTCTAGGAACAATACTGAATGTGATGAAGTTGTAATCTGAATCTCTTGGAAGATGATCAAATGTAGTTTGAAACAACGTTACAAACCATCACATTTTGTGTTAGCAATGTTCCAGACAATGCTAAAGTTATAAGGAAGACACCGTGCATTTCCCCCAAAGCTGATGACCTTATTTTATAATTGCCAATATCTAGCTAAGAACTGATAGTTAGATGGTTTGCTGATACATTTCTTCTTTTTTATTGCAATTACTTTGGCCCAGTTGATGAATGCTAATTATAGGATTAAAATGACCAGTCACACAATATATATCCATGAACAAACTCTTTTAGTAAGAATTCTGAATGTAGGGAGGTATTCAAGAGAAACATTTGTTGCATATTCTTGGAGAATCCTATAAATTAGAGCTAATGACAAAATATTTGTGAATAAAAAAGGAAAAGAATGAAATTTTTGTGAATGAGGTTAAAAACTCTGAGTAGTTAGCTTTGCTTAATAGCATCATATTTGGATTTTCAAAGTAGATAATAGTGATGCATACTGATTCATAACAAGAACAAAAAAAAAATTAAGATTTTTAATGTATAAGATGCATTTTAGAAACAAGGATGTCCTGCCTTGCGCTGAGTCTAATGCACACTTTCTTTTATATGCAATACAAATAATATAACTGAAAAATCACAAAGTCCTTTTCATACAGTGTTATTTTATTTCAACATGAGTGTGAATCAAGTGAAGAGGGGGATAATTTTACACACCTGTGATTTATTAGATCAAAAGCAGTAAATATTAAATGTGCACAAACTACAACAGTGTTTAACACTGAAAGTGCAGAGTGGACGTTTTTTTGGTTTTGTTTTTGCCTTTTTTTCCCCCCAGATGAAATCAGTGGCATGAAACTAGGAGAATAAATGCAACAGATTAGATTTTCCCTTTCATTTCTTATAATTTGGGGGAACTCTTACTCTATTCCTACATAGAGATTATTTAGAGGGGTTCAGCATTGGGATTCATCTAATTAACCTTAAATATATAAAAATTTCCTGTCTAAATTTGAGCTAATTGTTTGAAAATCTGTCTATAATCTGTCGAGAGAAAGGCATGACCAGAAGCAATATTGTAGGCCCCTACCTTAGGATGAGATTAATGATATCCAGATGTTGCCCATTTTCTTATATTGATATCAAGAAACTGATGATGACCATCTAAGACCCAGACCCAGATGAATCGCACCCTCCCTGAAAGGAAGCTGAGAGCTTTTAGTTGCAAATGCAGTTTTTGTGAAAGTATTCAACCAGGTCATTTTAATCTGCATTTATTTAGAAGCTTTCCCCACTTCCCACACCCCCACGCCCTCCCCGGCCCCCAGCATTGAGCCCTCTTAAGTCTAGAGTGGTCCAAAAGGAGAAATAAGAGTTTTTTTCATTCCAAAATATTTGTTGTAGCACCCCAAGCTCTTCCTTATCTCATAACCATGCACTGGGTGAAGAGTTGAATTTGGCTCCACTGTTGAGCATGCCTTTTCTAACGTCCTTCATTTCTAATACAGCTACATCTCTATGAGATACAGTATCTTCATTAGGCTCACTTCCATTCTATTTATATCAGCTTGTTCAAGATTACAGCTTTACATAGTTAGTGAGTTTTTTGGCTAGGAGAAATTTGTATTTAGCAAGTTGATGTTCTGTAACAGATAAAATTCCTGATCTCAGGTTGCACAAAACAAGCATAAACAACTTCAAAATGTGCCATTCTGTGTTACAGCTGCAGTGGCATCTTTATTTTTAGTCCATTCTTACAGCAGTCAGATGCTTCTCAATAGGTAATGTTACATGATTGCAAGCAGGTACTGTAATTCTAGGGGGAGTGATAAGGGCTGCAAATAACAAAAAAAGAAATGACTCTTGATGCTTTGTGATCTTTTCATACACAGGAAATCAAGAAACACCAATTGAAAATTGGCTCAACAAGCATGAGAAAGAGGAGAGGAAAACTCACCATCTGCTATGATAATAATGCATTATATCTTTCACTAAAAGTTCTCTAAATACTTCATAGATATGAATTACTTCGTCTTTGAGGCACATCTGCCTGGTTAGTGAATCTGACTGGAGGCAAGTAAGTTGATGCACAGGAGATTGGGTGACTTGCTGACAGGGTGTGTACGGCAATGCAGAGAAGGCCAAAATGGAAATCTCTGAGTGCCCTATCAGACTCCTAAAATGTATTACTTTACATTAAATATTCATGTATGCTTCTGTCTCTTTTTGCACTGAGAGCCACAAACCCAAAAATCAGCAATACCAATGAGGTGAATTAGGCCACAGAATCAGGAACACACAGACATTTAGAATGGACCTAGCCCTTCTGAATACCCTTTACCCCTTGCATAGCTACAAGACTTTCTTGCCAAGCTGGATTGGAAAAGCACCCACAAATCAAACTGGGAGACCTTCCCCTCTCACCTCTTGTGTTATCATTTGGTTGCTTATCTGTGTAACGAAAACTTACTGTGCTTACCTAGATTCAGTGCTGCAGAAATTCAGACCAGTAAGAAGCCATACTTTTCTTTTAACAGGAAGGATAATTAACCACCGGAGCAACTTAGGGTTTTAGTAGGTTCACTAATGCTAGAAATGTTTAAGTCAAAGTATTCTAAGAGATATGTTCTAGTTCAAATAGAATTCAGGGAAGTCCTAGGACTTCTGTTAGGAGGGAGGTCAGATGGGATGTTCACAATGGTCCCTTCTGGCTTCATAATCTATGAAGCTATGAAGCTATATGAACCTCTTTCAAGAAATAAAGATGATGGTAACTGTCTATAAATACTTGATAACATGAAATTGCTGGAGGAACTATTTAAGGTGGTTAATGATGGTATTATAGGGAATAATGTCCTCAAACTGAAAAGACCAAGGTAGAATATTTAAGAAAGACAGTATTTTCTAGAAGTGAGGTCAATTGCACAGTGGAGTAATTTGCAAAATTGAGCTCTATAAAAAGAGCTGTGCAAGAAAAGAGTGAATAAAGCATGTGATTAGTCTATGAAACAAGTCTGTTCTAAAGCTGGGTAATTCTAAACTAAGTTGTTCCAAAAGTCTGTCACTGTGTTTTATTTAGTGATTTTACAAAAGAGGTGTGCTTTCTTTTTTTTTTTTTTTTCTTATAATTGGTTAGAAAATAGTTTACCAGCCAATGCTTTCTTACCTGAACAGGAAACCTCAGACAGTAATTGTTCACCTGACATACAATAGATCCTGCCAGGGAAATGACTAGTCCATGAAAAAGAGTAAGCTTTCGCCTTGTGACTTTGCTGCTTTGTTCCTCAAAAATGAAAATATTTCCCTTGGAGATAGATACTTAACAACAGTCGAGCATACATCTTTCCACCTCAGTGCAAACTGACTCCAAAAGGCAAAGTTGTGAATATAGAAAGGGCTGACATTATTTGTAGCTGTGGTCATGTTTCCTGCGGTTTCCCTCAGATTTTTTTGCATACTGAGGTGGTTTGTCAGGGCTTTGCACACATTCTGTGTCTAAAGGAGCCTCATTACTGGCCTGTGCAGAGACAAGGGAGGTGGAGAAGGATGACAAGGTTTGCATTAATTGCACAGCTATCTGTTGTTCCAGTGGCCATTCAAGCATATAATAACTTAAGTAGAGTTTCAGTGAGTTGGAAGCTCTTGCTTTTTGTAATGTTTTGGCAAGCTGATTTCTTATTATAGCACAGTTGGTATTTCTTTTTAAAGTCTTGACAGAAAGCTGTAGGTGGCCACATAGCTTTTGTCCTGCTAGCAATGCATTTGCAACATACCATTAGTCAGGCAAGAAAGTCGACTGGTACAACTGGATTTTACTGTGTTGAAGTTCTTCATAGAGGTCATCTCAGACAGCACAGTTCAGATGTGAATCTACCTCCAAATTCCAATGAAACATGGGGATAGCTAGTGATTACTCTGGTCTATTAATTAGGGATGGTGGCAGCTGGGAAGTTTATCTCAGTATTCATATTCAGATTCCTCCAAGTTTGGAGTATCTTATGGTCTTGATCAACAAAATTTACGATGCCCTCAAGCTATCTTTCAGTAAATTTAGTGCTGATATCTGCACACTCTTTATTCCTTTTGATTGCCTAACACAGGAAACTTTTCCCAAGTTACCCAAAGGTTTGAACTTTTGTGTGTCCATGCTTCTGTTTTAGGAACATCTTTGATGTTAAATTAAGTAGCTACTTCTGCAGATTGAGAATTCATAGAAATTGGTGGAATAAAGCAGAGAAATTTCGCCAAGAAAATACAGTGAATGGTGAAGATTCTGTTCTAAATCTATATTAAATTAAGTTAGAAGAGCACGTGGGAAGATAATGTTGCCTAAGGATTTTGGAATTGTGGAGACTAGATTCTTACGCAACATCACTAGAAAGGTAATTCTCTTTGGCATTTGTCAGACACAATCACAAAACTAAGTAGTTTTTCCGATCTATTCAGATCTTGAAATGAATCTGTGTTTAAACTTCAGTTGAATTTGTTCTTAGTAAGGATTTTAGCAATTGTGGGTTTTTGGTAGGTATAACCAGATAAAGCAAAATATAAGAAAATGCTAATATAGGCAAATTACTTAAACATGAATGGAAGATGTTGGTCTTTAAATACTTTGAAAACTATTTCAAAGTCTGTGCCAAGGCATGCACTATTTTAGATCTTGAGGCCAAAAAAGCCATTAGTGTTTGGCCACTTTTCCTCAGTCTCTTTTAGCACTAAGTTGGTAAAGGCAGCCCCTATTTTGGATGTACTGAGGTTTTCTTATACCAGTCATTGTCCTATTTTAACTGGCCATACTTTTCTGACACAAGTTAGAACAACCTGTAGGTCACTCTTTTTTTTTTGTAGGTGACCTAGTCCAGCCCATACAGTAACAGAGATACAATACAATCACTATTACCCTTTGTGGAAAGTTAAGATTAGACGTTAGGGCACATCTGCTTTTCAGATTTTGGTCTGGTTTAGTCTTTGACATCTGCCATCCACAATCAAACATGCAAAGCAAAGAATCACTGCCATGTGTGAATCACTGCTATTAACAGTATGAGATTGATCTTCCATCGCATGGCTATCCATAGCAGTTAAAATTCACAAAATTACGCTTCTAAGATGTAAAACCAGTTGGTTATAATTTACATTTTATTAGTAAAGGAAAAAAAGCTGGTATCCATTATCAAATGTAAAATTAAATGATCATTAAGTTAATTAGCTAGTTTGTTGTTCTCATTGAGTTTATTGTTTCAATTGTATCTGTGTAAATTAGCAAAGAGCTTAATTTGTGCATAAATCAATAATTTCTTTTGTTTTTATTTCTGTTGTTGTTATGATAATGCATGCATATATTTAAATTGTTTCAGTAAAAAAGACTGTAGTGAGAGTTTAGGCTTTGGTAGAAAACCATAGTACCTGAGCTCGAATGGATCAAGGATCCAAATAATTGGTTAAACAAATATTCATGGCCATTTAATGTAGCCAGCTCATGGACAAAATTTGCTAGATGTTTTCATGTGCTTGAGGCCCTGCAGCTCTTATTGCTGAGTTCTTCTGCAAAACTGAAAATATATACCTCATGTTTTAATTATAGGAGTACTGGCAAGTGAAGATTTATGGATGTAAGTCTAGATGTTGTAGTAGCTTATGTACAATTGTTCTGGCACATATGAATCCTTCCTGTGTTCCTGCAAGAGTACTGAGAAGTGTTTTGTCCCCAAAAATTCATCTGTCATGTCAAGGTAAGTCACTAAAATCCCAAAAGCGACTTTGATTTTGCAGTAGTGAGTGCTTAACTTTTAGATGCATTGATAGTGAAACATATAATCCATTTGTGGATCACTCAGGTTGAGATTTATCTCACCTGTCTTTAGCTAAATATTCCACACATTTATAGAATTATAGACAAGGCATCCTAGAATTATAGAATATTTCAGGTTAGAAGGGACCTTAAAGATATCTAGTTCCAACCCCCTGCCATGAGCAGGGACACCTCCCACTAGACCAAGCTGCTCAAAGCCCCATCCAGCCTGGTCTTGGACCTACAACTTTCACCAAAAAACCAGTTATTTTCCTTCCCCTTGGCTCTGTACTACAATGTTCCCCACCTCCATGGGCTTGTGAATCACTGCTTTACAGTGCACATCTCAAGCAGCAGTGTCCAGCATGGGCTCTGCCCATGCCTTTTTATATCTGAGGTTTTCTTATTAAAAAAAAAAAAAAAGCACTAAAAAAAAAGAAAGAACCTAGTATATGAACTCTCATATATTTTTAATGACTGCATTATGATGAGAGGAATCACCCTTAAAATGGACTATTTTCCTCCAAGGATTACAGAGGATTATTAGGATGATGAGCTTTGATGAAGACATCTGCGTAGTAGACATCTGCATCTGAGAAAAGAAAGTACATCCTTAGAGTCTATACATAATGCATAGAAATAGGCATATGATTTCCTGTGTCGTTCCCCTTCCAGGACAAAGACTATAGAGAAAAGCAGTGAAAAAAGTCAGGGCACCTTGAATTTGTTTTTAAAAAAGGAAGGGAGTTTACCTATCTGATTACAAGAGAGAAGATAAGTTAACTAATTGCTGGGACAAAGTAGTCTTTCATGCTTCTCTGTTTTTCCATTAGCACCACCTACCTTCTCTTTATTTCTATTATTAATTGTTAATAATTGTTTTAGTTTTTTCCTGTGCTGTTCTAAATTCCTATTTTAGACAGAGTGGATTCTTCCTCCCCCTGAATAGCTGCTGTGTGAAAACATCTAAGAACTATATTCTAATGATTTCATTAAGCCCCTGAACCCTCTCTGGGGTCCTGCAGGGTTATTTTGTTTGTACACAATGGCTGCCATTACACTCCCTCCCCATTCCTAAGGGGTGAATAAGGTAAAGAGGAGAAGCTGAATAAGCAAATAAATAAATAAATAATACTCTCACACACACCCCCAAAGCTGGATCATACAAGATACAATAACTCATAAACAAGGGAGGAAAGGGATAAAAAACCAACAGCAACAAAACACAATTCCCTAAACAGTTGGCACATAAAACAGCCCAGAGGCAATCTCTCTTGTAGCACACCAGCCAAACACATAGGTATTTATGTGCAAAACAATTCAGTTTACTTTCCCTAATCCTCATGATTCCTCCCTCCCCTGACAAAAATTGTGGTGCTTATCACAGGAAAGCTGGTACTTTGCCTTGTCACTCATATAGCCCTTGGGTATGTATGGCCTTAAAAGAAGCCCAGGTATGCTTCCTTTTGATATTTTGTTGGGATGGAGCAATAAGGGAGATGAGATGAGACAAGACAGGAATGATCTGTCAGAACAAAGTGAGGGTAGGATTCACTGGACTAGACATAGTTCAATTGTCCCATACTAATGTAAATAAAATAAGTTGAAGGGTTGCAAGATAAAAATAGCTACTCATCTCCATCCATTATGAAGAAAATATAGCTTTGTTAGATTATTTAGCCAGAGTGACTAGCTAAGATATATATGTTTTGTGCTGTATACAGGACTGATGAATCTGAGGGGCTTTTATATAGGTCCTCATTATAGCCTGAAAACGTCCTAAACCAGTCAGCCCCGAGCATCTGCTTAAGCATTTTCTTTAGACAGGTCATGCAAGCAATGGAAGAGAATAAACTATATTGGTAAAGCACGTGTAATTTTAATATGAATTTCATGTTGTTGCACTCCATAGTACAGCTCATTTTAGGAGCAGCATAAAGTAGGAAATTGACTATTAACTTCCTTCCATCTTTCAGTTTTCATATAAAACACCTAGAAAAAACTCTGAAGGTCACCTATGAATTGCAGTACCTGCTACTGTATTTGCAGCTGAAACCCTGGTATTTTTTAAGAGACAGTTTACTTGGATACAGAATGTGGACTTACGGACAACTAATACAAAAAAAAAAAAAAAACACTAACAATCCAAGATAGTTCTGAATCCTGACCTAGAGACATGCTTCTTCTGGAAACTGAATTTCCTAAGAAATCTGACCTTCTTACACCAGAAAACTTCTAAACAAATTCCCTACACCTGTTGATATGCTCCAATATAATAGAACAGAGTAGAGTAGAGTAGAGTACAGTAGAGCAGGATGGGATAGGATAGGATAGGATAGCATAGGACAGGACAGGACAGGACAGGACAGGACAGGACGGGACAGTTGGAAAAGACTTACAACGATCATATAGTCCAACTGCTTGATAACATCAGGGTTCACCACAAATTAAAGTATATTTTCAACAGCATTGTCCAACTGCCTCTTAAACACTGATAGGGAGTTGAACATTTTATCTCTCCATTTTAGAGAAGCAAGCAGATAAAATAATAAAATTTAGTTATAGTAATATAGTACTCTGCTACTTCACAGATATAGATGGCTGAATAGCACAAAAAAACCTCCACCTGTATAATGTCTTTCTATGCTCATGCCATTGCCTTTTTAACAGCAGTACCAAAAATAAATACATATGACTTAAAAATTGTATATTTAAGTAAGAAGATAGCAAAATGTTAACGTGATCTTCAAACTGATATTAAAATAATAAATAATGAATCAACATCTCTTTGGCATGTTCATGGTTCTGCAGATAAAAAGCCAGGCTAGAAAGGAATACAAAAAGTTTATTCTGATCGTACTAGACCAATATAACAAAGCTGTGAGAGTGCCTAGAAAGAAATTTTCGGAAAGGAAAAAGACTAGTCTGAAGACTAGTCCTGGAAAAGTTATACAGCCTTCAAGGATATTACATCTTACAGAAAATTGAGTATTTCCTCCTAAGGCTAACACAGTAGCAAATAACAAAACCCAGGAAATTTCACACTGGTATCATGATTTGGAAACAAGGGAACATCCCGTGTTATTAATTCATTAATTAGGTGTTAATAAACATACATGAAAGACTCTGGATATAAATCACAGAATTACTGAGGTTGGAAAGGACCTCTCGAGATCCTCTAGTCCAGCTTGCCTACTCAAATAGGGTTGCTCTAGAGGACATGACTATTACTGGGTAGGCAAATCTTGCTACCAGGACCCTGTTGGCACGAAAACACTTACCAGCTCCTTCCCTTTGACCTCATGCTTACAGACTGTTCCTCACCACATTCCTGCTTAAATTCACTAGGAATAATGCTACCTGGGAGAATTGACAATGGCCATCTTAACCACACAATGGCAAAAGAGAGCCCAGAACTATCAGGCTCCCAGATCTAGACCAGAAAGTTGGAGAGGAGCCAGTAAGTGTCAGAGCAAGCATTGAAAATCCAAAGTCTGAAATTTGACTCTTCATCTCCATCTTTCCACCATGAATTTCTATCAGCTGCTGATTTTCCCTGCTGCAGCTGTGGTAAAGGAAATACCAGTTAGTGGGACACAGTTGTAAAATTATTGAGACCATGTTCTTCATTATATAATTAGAATTATTCGTCCAGCTTCACAATTAATTACTCCACATGGTTAGATGAAATTATTTAACACTATTGCAGTGCCTCAAGGGCTAACAGTACTTTAGCCATACACCTACCTGCAAGATGAAAGCCCTTGCCTCAGAGAGTTAAAAGTCTAAATACTGAGCAAAGGTAAAGGACTAAAGGATAGCTAAGGGCATGGGAAAATGAAATGACATGCCCAAGGCCATGTAACAGATCAGAAGCAAAATCGGTGGTAGAAATCAAATTTCAGAATTCCATACTCATTGCCATGCACAAGGCCATCTTTATGTTAAACAGGCTGCCGTACAGAAACCTCCATAAGTTCAAATTCTCAGTCTTTGTAATGCACACTTTTCTAATTAAAAGTTAAAATTACTATGTTGAACAAGGGGAAAATGCATGTTCAGATTCTTCCTTGTAGAAAGTAACACAGAGTATCTTCCATTGGTGTCAAAAATTTGAACTGAATTAAAGGTAAAAATGAACAAATCACTAGTAGTGAAATATTACTCAATAATACATGCTGGTAGTTATGTAGTAGCAGTTACATAGTGGCAGGTATGACTATGCTCAGAATATTTACCCTGGACAGGAGGAAAATATTGCTATTCAAAGTTAAACATGTATATTTCTTTCCTTTTTTTTTAAGAACTTTCCTAATTACATATGTTGGTCTTGGACTCTTGCAGAATCACTTTTTCGTGATATATAGCATAATTACAAATGTAATTGATCTTTGACCTAAATCTCAACAAAATAAGTAGCTAGGTGAGTACTGAGGTTGTGGTTAAGACATTAAAGAATCTTTTCAGCCAGCCAATACAGGTCGCACTGCTTTGCTTAACCCTGTATTTTTATTGGTTCTGCCTTCACAGCTGTAATGCTGTGAAGATAAAAGAAAGATATGTTAGAAAAAAGCTATCCCCTTAAGATAGCTGTGAAACACCTGGTAATATGCAAGATGCATAAAACTGAGAAAGAATATTTGCTATGCTCCTAGACATGAATAACTTACCAGCTCCTACAAAGCTGGGAGATTTCTTGACGAAGGAATGCAAAAGTTCAAGTAAAACAGTGGAAGTTATCCACAATAACTCTACTTGGGATTGTAGTTCCATGAGAATATTCAAGGCCACTGAAAAATTATGTCTTGCAGAAATTGATGGGTGAATTCCGTGGTCTGTGTTAGAAAAGATGATTCTTTCCGCCTTTAAGACTGATGAATTAATTAATTGAAGACATTTTTTTTTTCTTACTCATGGCTGTGAGGAAGAATTGGAAAAAGAATGGCTGTGGAGAAGGGGATATTTGTTGAACCGAAGTTTTTTGAATACTTCAATTTCTTGTTCGGAGTTGTTTACACTATTTTAAAAAGTATTTAAAAAGACATGGTGATTTAAATATCTTTTTAAAATATGTAGTCTAATAATGATAGCCCATATATGCAAAGTGCTGTGTTTTACATAATACATTGGGTAATGTGTACTGAAACAAAATTATGAGACTTTATAGTATTATAAAATAAAATCTCTATTAAAAATGTCAGTGGAGGAAATACAATCTGGAGATTAAAATTAAATTGATGAAGAGGTAAATTCAATCTGAATTGTACTAAATAGGATGCATGTGACTGTAAGCAAGTTACTGAGTCTTTCAGTGCCCTAGTTCCTAGTCTCCAAGAAACCACTTCATTGTTTTGTCTTATCTATCATTGCTTCTCACCGGGACAGGATAGGAGATCCATATTGCAACCTGTACACACACTGCCAGCAAAAGCAAAATATATACATACAAAAAAAATATTTCTGAAGGTCAGTAGATACATAGACATCTGAATAGGAAGCATTCTTCCTTGAGACAGCTAAACTGCCAGCTACAATGTCTCTGTGGGTAGATTAATTATCTCTCACTGATTGGAAATAATATAAACTTACAATGTAAGTTCAGCCTTTAAAAGTTAAACCTAATCAATTCTTGGAAAGAAATGTTATAGGTATCCAGCATGAGAACTGTACTACCCACTTGCTGATAACCGTATCATGAATTTTTATATCTGAGCTAGTTTTCCTGTCTCCTTTATAGCACAAGAGAACTGCTGCCCCTAGAGAATGATTTCCTGAGTATCATGCTTTGACAGACGCACAAATACATTAAAGGAATCATCCTCTAGTGATCCAATACCATACTGTTGACTAAAAGGATGTCTATATGAGATATTTTAAAGATCTAGTCTAGAAACAGATGAAGCACACTCTGAAAGTGCTTACTTTTTTGTACTGACTGAAAAGGGCACCTAGGTGTCCCCACTGTAGAAATGTGGCATACACTTTATAGCCACTCAACACCCTAGTTCTTCACCTGGTCTTCACCAGCTTCTCTCTGAGGGCATGAGCCCCCTTTGGTGTAAGGAGAGGATAAGTCTGGATTTTACACCCCCAACAGGATGGACATTAGTGCCCTGCCATGCAGAATGGGGGGAGAGAAGAGTCAAATCTATACGCCTGTCAACATTTCTTAATTGTGTTCTAACTTTGCTAACCATGGTTATCATCTGTTCACTGGATAGCTACTGTTAGTCCCTTTCTGTGAAGTTTCATTCTTTCCATTTGTTCTATACGTGAGGGTAAGGAGCATGTAAGAGCATCTGGTTTGTTAATTTACTTTGTTCAGGACTATTCAGTATAAAAGAAATTACAGCTAATGAAGAAAGTGATGAAGTAGACACACAGACACACAGATCTAACAAACAGGTGGTAATTGAGACAATAATGAAGACCAGTGCTCTTCAGCCACTAGCTGATGGGCCACTAACAAACTACTCAGGTATAGCCTTGGAGAGAGTCAACCTGAAAAGAGGGACTCAAGAGTGACATAAGAATTATGAGACATCAGAAGGGGCTTGTGAAACTGCAAAACTTGTCATGGGATGATTAGTGTAAGAATCACAGGTGGGGGAAGGGCGAGCTGAGTATGGATGGGGGAAGAACAAGTGCAGGAAAATAGAAAGGAGGGCAGATAAAAGAAGAAGCCACATGCAAGAAATCTACCAGGCTGTATGCTTGTCTGATGGAGCCCTGTGCCTGATCACAGCAGTCTGCCCTACCTTCCTATTAAACACTTTTCTTGACTATTTTCTCCTGTGCAATGTTATTCTCTGTCCTACATGTGAGTGCTGCAAGATATTGGCAAAGGGGCTGAGGGACAGAGATCTAGGTATCAGCATCCAGAGATACCAGTGTGCAAGAGAGGTTTGGTCACCAGAAACTGAGAAAGGGACCATGGGTCACAGCACTCATAGGTTTATATGTCAACAGCTGTGTATGTGTGTGTCAGAGTGTATGTATGAGAAGACTAAAGCCAACAACTAGGAAGACATAGGTTGGTTTATTTTTCCCCAGTTCATCCTGCCTGCATGTGTATGTATGTATAACTGGCTAGCTAACTTCAGGCTGAACTGGCTGGTGAGTAGAATATCTGCTTCTGCAGAGACTCACAGTTTGAGCCGGTAGTGCACAGTGGGTCCAGGGTATGGTTGTGGATATTAAGTAGACTGAGAGTTTGTGCTAATACTCAAGGCATCCTTGTTGTATTAAAAGGACTGTAGTTTCAATATTTTTCTGTCAGAGTCCCAGGACTTTGATTTACTATCAGAGTCCCAGCAAAGGACTTTCACTGAGTCAGATTCACAAATAAACAAAATTAGTTATTTCATTGAGGGTGACACAGACAGATTGGAGATTCCTATTTATAAATTCACTACCTACAATAGCTCTAATTAATTAAAGTTAATATTGCTAGCAAAAATAATGATAATACAACAACCCGGGGTAACATTCACCAGAGGGTGAAAGGTGCAGCGCTTACCCAGAAAGGTGTCCCTGCCTGGGGTGGAGAAGAGAATGCAGCCTGTCGACTGGTCTGTCAGTATCAAGTTTCTTCTCTCCCAACGTAACAGTCATTTTATCCATCCTTTTATCCCCAAAATTACAAGATTTCCCTCCCCTAGGTGACGTGTAGTATAATTTGGGTGCAGAGACGTGTGCTATAGTCATATATGTTTGCCACGATCTCTAAAATCTTCATTAGCATATACAGGGGTGTCAACTTTAATATGCATTTCACAGGTAATGAGGCAAAGGTCGATTATCAGGCATGGTAGCCTCTTGAAGACACAAAGAACTACACAAAGTGTCTGTTATCTTGATTTTACTGTTGTTGCTGACGGAAAGCAGGGCTGTCCTGTCACCACAAGACAGCTCTGTTATCCATATATCCTGTGGTAGCCAGACAAGTCTTCACCCCGCTGGGTTGCACAAGAGATAACAAAGCCAGTCTTAATTGCTCTTTCAGTACAGAGACTTCACTTCACTATCCAAATTCCACAACCCCTGACTGTGGGGATGGTTCTGAGATGACTAGGTGATTACGTGCATGTGTTTGTTATCTGGTATCAAGCTGGACTAGCCAACAAAAGGAGGAAACCTGACCACTGAATGGACCTATACATTGCAGATGACACCAAGTTGGGTGGGAATGTTGGTCTCCTTGAGGGTAGGGATGGGGTCTGGACAGGCTGGATAAATGAGCTGAGGCCAATTGTGTGAGACTCAATAAGGCCAAGTGCTGAGTCCTGCACTTGGGTCACAACAACTCCAGGTACCACTACAGGCTCTGGAAGGAGTGGCTGGAGAGCTGCCCGTCAGTAACGGACCTGGGGATGTTGGTCAATAGCCAGCTGAATATGAGCTGTCAGTGTGCCCAGGTGGCCAAGAAGGCCAACAGCATCCTGGCTTGAATTAGAAATAACGTGGCCAACAGCACTAGGGAAATCATCCCCCTGTCCTTGGCACTGGTGAGGACTGATCTCAAATGCTGTGTCCAGTTTTGGGCCCCTCACTACAAGAACGACATTGAGGTGACGAAGCGTGTCCAGGGAAGGGCAATGAAGCTGGTGAAAGAGATCACAAGTCTTATGAGGAGCGGCTGAGGAAGCTGGGGTTGTTCAGCCTGGAGAAAAGAAGGCTGGGGGGAGACCTTATCGCTCTCTACAACTACCTTAAAGGAAGGTGTAGCAAGGGAGTGGAAGAGTCTCTTCTCCAATTAGCGAGCTGTAGGACAAGAGGAAACAGCCTCAAATTGTGCTATGGGAGGTTTAGGATAGATATTAGGAAAAAAATTCTTCACCAAAATGTTTGTCAAGCACTATAACAGGCTGCCCAGGGTGTCACCATCCCTGGAGATCTTTAAAAGATGTGTAGCTGTAGTGTTGATGGACATGGTTTAGTGGTAACTTAGCAGTGCTAGGTTAATGGTTGGACTTGATGATCTTAAAAGTTTTTTTCAACCTAAATAATTCTATGATTCTGTGATTAGACAGACGTGGCCATGCTGATATTTGAGGATGTGTAAATATAAGAGTGAGCGTGAAAGTGGAGAGTGAGGGTACATCCAAGCTTCAATCCTGATCAGCTGGAGAGGAGGAACAGGCCAGGGTTGCGTCTATTTATATTTTATGTGAATGTATGTGAATGTATGTGAATTTATGTGAATTTTATGTGCATGTGAGTGCTGCTAAATGCAGTGCTGTGCCTGTGGCAGCCTACGGCAAGCCCCTGAGTCTGCATGTTCTGTGAGTGTGTGTGTGTCTGTGGGTTACACCCCACACCTTGCTGCTGGTCAAACTCACAAAAGGAAACAGCTGTAGCTGCATTTATTGGTTGGAGAGGGAGAGAATTACAGCTTCGGAACATGCAGCAGGTGGAGATGCAATGGATGGGAAGGAGGATCCCAAGCTCCTGGAGTCTGCTTGATGTGTTGGCTTTCTCACATCCTTGACAGTGGGGGCAATACCAGCACTTCCCTGAAACTTCATTATATTTCAGAGGTTGAAAACTGGAAGGCTAGGCATTGCAATGTTATATTTTCAGATGCTTCATTTTTTATCACATATTTCTGTATTACTCTGTATGTCTTCCTATGTGTTCGATAAGTTACAAGGTTTTTTCCCCCCATATGTTCATTGGCATTCACGTCCATTTTGGGGGAGCCTCCCAGCTGTAGGTTTTCAAGCCAGCCATAGGCTTGAAAATTAATCTGAAGTTTCAGACATTTGTACTTGAAAGAAAGTAGCCAAATTTGCATTTTAGGAGAAAAATGATCTTTGTTTTGTCAGATTTCCAGAGCATGCTGTCTGGTCCGATAGCAACTTGGGCAAAGAAGCACCATAAAAGCAACTCGTTGTGAGTTGAGTGCTAAAAAGTCTCTATCAAGGCGAAGTCAGATATAACCAGGCTCAAAAACTTCCCAGGTGCAATCAGGAGGACTTTGGTATAAAATGAGAAAATAAAGGCTGAATGGACATTGGCCACAGTCTTCTGTTTTGGACTTGTGGTATCTAAATCCTATCTTGGTGCCAATTTGGGAGCCTAAAGGCACCTTGAGACTGACCTCTGAGTCTAATCCTTGATCTAATTCTTGCTTACATCCCTTATCCAGGTTCTTCAGTGCTAGTTATCACTCTTGCTAGCAGGCTCAGAAAAGAGAGTTAGGACTGACTCACAGGATTTGTGTAATGCTTTCAGTTTTTATTGGATGGATATAATATCTTAGGCTGAGAAGCATTATGGAAAACAGCACAGACTAACTATATCTGCCATACATTTGGAAAGCAAAGGTAATTCTGCAAAGGGTTGAGCAGCGGATGTTTCTCAGGGAAGTTTGCTATATTTTCTCTATGCCAATTGTTTGATGAATATAAAGAACACATCATTCTTTACAACTATGAATACAGTGCCTTTCTCAAAACACTTACTTTTGCCCATGCGGCCCTTTCACTTTAATGGCAAAGTCAGTGTTTTTGCTTAAGATTTTTTAACTGATCTGTTTTGTCAAGGGGATGGTGCATGTACGCAGTCAAGACTTGCCACTTCCTTTGTAACCTCCCTCTGGTTTCCACCTTTTTATCCTGTACTGAAGAGTAGCTTAAGGAGAAGCAGAGGTCAGTCCAGATTTCATAAATCAATATTCCACTTAGTAAGACAGTCGTGGATCAGAAACATAGTTGTATCCCAGCAAAGGAACTCAGGGCCTTATCCTTCCCCCATCGGAATTATATTCAGCAAAAGAACACGAGTCAAATCTTGAGCTAGGATTTGGAGATACAAGCTACCTTCCATCAAGTGAGCCAAATTCCTTTGATTATACAATGAACCTGTGGTTAAAGCATCTTCTGCCATGAGAGTGTCATAACCTAGTTCCAAGCTCGTATACCTGCCTAGGAAAGGGGACTTGAGCAGAAGTTTATTTGGGTCTTTACAAATCTGAAAAGTAAGGGAGCACTAAGAAAATGATGGAAATTATGTGCACTGCCTAAAAGTGTCCCTTTTCAACTTATACCCCTTCCATTTCACCTATTCACAACTCTGGAACGATTAGATCTTCACTGACATTTCTGTGGCTAAATTTTAAATGGAATACATTCTTACCAGGGATGCTTTTCTAATACAGACCAATCATATTCCTGTTCTCAATACTCTGACACTTTCAAGAACTTTTTTCTCTTTTTGAAATGCACTTTGCAGCTGTTTCTTTGGATGGAACCAATATCCTGCATCAAATTAACTCTGAGACTAGAAAAATACAGATTTTGTCTGGTTTTCTCTGCTATCTCTTCACTTCAAAGTCTGGCTTTCAGTTAAGCATTAAGTTTTGGTATCTTTTGATGAAAAAATAGGCACAGACAGTCAGATTTAGTCATATTTGGAGTTTATTGCCTTGCTTTTTTAAGCCATGCTTTTTTTTTAAAAAGCCATTCCATCTTGGTTGTATAACCAAGTAGACAGAAACACAACATTGACTACCTACCCCTCCTCTTTCAAAACTACTGTGGAAAACAAGGAGTTATAATGTGACCTGCATGAAAAAAGCAAAAGAAAATTCAGATTCTTCACCTGAACTGCAGCCATGTTGCTGAACACTGAGGAGTTCACTAACTAAATTTAAGGAGGAGAAAAAAGTAATGCTTGAGTTGAAGAAGTCATAAGCAAATTCATGCTATGAGATCTGTTAGCAAGTTTCCATCTCACAGACTTCTAGGGATATGAAAGATGCTATGCATTTCTAAGCAACTCTGATTGTTTTCAAGACTTCACTTCAGATATTGGGTTATCTAGTTTTCCACAGTGTGTCCCAGTGTATCAGGTTCCATGCAATTGTAAATTACTAATTTGTATACCAATGACAAATATTAAACTGCAATACACAAAATACTCCCAAACTCAAATACCAAAAAGAAAGCAAGATTTCACCATTAAAGTGGAATAAAAACTTAATCATAAAGTTTTTTGCAGTCTCCGACGAAGACTGACTCAGAAAGCTTTTTGTTTCTTTTTTTTTTATTTAAATCTCTGTGTTCATAAGCCCTCTGCTTCTGCTGTATCTAGGTCTCTAAGTGGGCTTACATCTGAATAAGGATGAACCCAACAGTCATTCAAGAAACTAAGAAACCTGCCACAAAGTCAGCTGATACGTGGTTCTTTTTGAAGACTCACAGGATAAAGTAATCTCTGTAAATGTTCAGAAATACCCAGCTATTTTGAATCATCATAATGTTTCTATGATAGAAATCTGATTAGATCCAACGAGTGTCTAAATGATGAAACAAAACTTATATTTTCTTAAAAAAAGGCTTTGCTCCAAATAGGTCAGTGGAAATCTGTTAATATCTACCAACTCTAGATCTTATTCAAAGACAAGACCTATTTCCCTATTTTTCTTTGGGTGTTATGTAGAAGTGAGATATCAAATTGTGCAGAAATGCATCCTGAGGTATCAAAGTACTTATCCTTACTTTCCTCAATATATCTGGAGAGAGTGTTTCTGTACAGGATAAAAAAGCAATATCCAAGTAAAGCTTAGAATTTTTTTTAGTAATATACAGAAAATTCCAATTAATATCAGGCTCTTATCTTAAGGAGATTTAAAAAGTCAGTGGAAAAAGGACCTCAATATACATGTTCATGGGTTCAACACTGAACAGAATTATTATAAACTACTTAGAAAAAAAGAAAACGATAAATGTAATAAAAATATAGGGAATCCTTAGGGTCTAATCCCATACCTCACTGAAGTCAGTGAAAATATTTCTATCAATCTAATTATTTTCATTAAATTATTGAAAGATGTAAAAGTAAACATTCATTTTAGTTAACATTATACATGTAGAAGTTGGCTGTTCTAAGACACTTGGTTTAGCTTTGTCTCCAGTGAGTGTAGAAAAATAAATGCTAGATTAGATGTCTAAGATATACGGAGTGAAACATCTTTTGGGAGTGCTCATCTTTCTGTTTTGACTTTAAATGGGGCAAAAATAATAAGTTTTAACTAGACAGCTGGCAGGCGGATGGCTAAAACTGAGGCAAGGCCAACTATAACTGATAAATAAAAGATACAGGCAGCATAGTGAAGAAAAGACTTACTTTAATTCTACTGCAGACCACCTGAAAATATATACTAACATGGGACTCCCATTCCATCTATCCTTGCATTCATTTAGCAGTATCTTCACAAGTTGGACAGTGAGATTAATTTGAACCATTACAGAGAACAGGATCAACTTTGCCAGTATGGGACCTAATATGCCATGCATATGTGAACTCTAAAAATGATGAAAAAACCCCGTATTATCTGGAATCTGCTCAGAGACCAATATGAAGGAAGCAGTACAACAGCCGTGCCAAATACATTTCTCATTCACTACCCAAGACAAGTCTTGCAGAAACTGGGGAGATGGCATAAATTAAAGCCCTTCTGAATGAACTAACGTGCTCTAAGTGACTTCAGAAGACAGCCAGCTTGGCTTTGAAATACCCATCTCCAACTTTTCAATTTCTCTTTTGTCTCATCTTTCTGCTCCTATGCCCAACTTTCATAATTATGGCTAAATACATATAGTTTAAAGAAAACCTTAATTGAAGGTGAATCCCCAACAGTTAAATTCAAGAGTTCCTTTTGATAGAAAAAGCAAAAGACCCTTAGATAAAACATATAGCATTTTGATTAGCTTTCAGAGTCTGTTTGATGACAAAAAGGTACATGCAATTCTCTTCAAACCTCTTTTTTGTTTGTTGCCTGTTCTTTTGAATTCCTTCAGCGTAGAAATACTCCATGGTGGATAAATGGAACAATATTAATCACCACGCTCTTAATGTATGGGTGGAGTGTATAGTTTATAATAGCTGCAGTGAATGCTGACCACATCACAATCAAATGAGGAGCAATTACAAATCAGCTTTCACAGAAGTGAAATTCATTGAGATTATAGAACCCTGAACACACCACGGAGTTAAAGCCACCTGGATTTTACCAAACTGAAGTAGACTACATTTTTATAATGAACCAAGAAAAATTAGTGATTTTCATCACCATAATACTAATTTCTGATTATTTCTGAACCATTATTGCAGTTTTTTGATCCATAATATTTATAAATATTAATAACATTCTTAGTGGCACCAAAAACAGTATGTATGTTAATGGATTAGAAGCAGTACTTCTGAAATACAAATTAATTATATTTGTTGAAAAAAATAATACTGAGTTACATAGAATGATGCTGCAGAAAAAAATACTGTGAATATATAAATGTGGACGTTACCAACAAATATGGAACTGAGAAAGTTAAATGAGGGAAAAACAGGAACGAAAAATATTTAATATCATTAACTAAAATTATACTCAGAGAGGGCAACTGTGAATGAACCTGCCTTAGCTCTGCAACATACTTGAAACAATCGTTAGAAAATTACAAGCTACTGTCTGTATATACTAGTTATTTAACCAATTCATTGTGGTTAGTGCTTAAATTTTCAAAGAAATCAGAAGTATTCTTTAACACATTTATTTCAGTGATGTTCAATGCTGAATGTGTCAAAGAAGGAGAATTATTTTTCTACTCATGACAGAGGGGACCAGAAAATGTCTCACAGCAAAGGCAATATTTTGACCTATCTGAGATGATCCATTACTGGTCTGAAAGCCTAGAGGAGGGCCAAGGGCAGAGACTGATATGTCAGTGCTCATACTGTGCTTATTTACATCAGCAGATCTAGTCAGGTGTTTTAGAGACACATTTTGCTTTTCCTCCAAAGATTACTTCAGACACTTTCCTGATGCTATTCCCATTCTTCAAACGTTTCGCTACTCTGGCACTGCCTATACATCAGTCTGGAAAGAATAGTCTAACCACTCTAACAGTACAGACCGAATTGGGATTTTAGGTCACCTTTACGTACTAGGCTTGTGATGGCAATGGCTTTCTTCTGTAGGAATATCATCTTGGTTTGCAGAGAAGAATGTGCAAATGTTCCTAGGTGAGCTGTAAGATTTTAACCACTGAACAGCTTCACTTATTGCTAGAAGCAATCATTCATCTTCCATTTCTACTCCTTCTATGATGTGATCATGGGAACGATGATTTGTTGGATGTCCTCTGAGGATTTCTCCATGGACTACTACATTAAGCTCTCTCTTGTCCTCAGGACAGAATTTGTTTCATTCCTTGGCAAATTTGGAATGCTCTCAATTGGCATGGTATTCAGACATATCTCTAAAGTCATGCAGAACTTGAACATGTCTGAAAATGAGCTATAGCTTTTTTCAGGTTGTATGTCAAGTTTTTGCTCATTTTTCCTATTTTCCTATCTGTGGAAACAGGGAAAAATATTCAGGATGTAAGCTCAAAATTCCTGTCTCCTTTGGAAAGTTACAGATCAAATCTCTAGTTGAGTTAGCTCCAAATATAGTCAAATATATGAATGTAGTAAACGTTATCTAGTAATTATCTCAAGCAAAAATATTTACAATGATTTGTCTGCAGTGATCATGAAATAGTAAAGTTCAAGATCCTTAAGACAGTGAGGAGGCAGCACAGCAAGCTCACTACCTTGGGCTTCAGGAGAGCAGACATTGGCCTCTTGAGAGATCGGCTTGGAAGGGTTTCATGGGATATAGCACTGGAGAGGACAGGGTTCCAAGGAAACTGGTTAATATTCTAGGACAACCTCCTCCAAGCTCAGGAGCAGTGTATACCAATGAAGAAGAAATCTGGAAAAAAAAAGCCAGGGGGCCTGTGTGGATGAAGAAGGAGCACCTGGACACGCTCAAAAGAAAAAAGGAGGCCCACAGAGGATGGAAGCAAGGACAGGTAGACCGGGAGGAATACAGAGAAACTGATTGAGCAACCAGGAACCAGGTTAGGCAAACTAAAGCCCAGACAGAATTAAATCTGGCCAGCGACATCAAGGACAACAAGAAAAACTTCTATAAGCATGTCAGAGATAAAAGGAAGACTAGAGAAGATGTGGGCCCTCTCCAGAAGGAAACAGGAGACCTGGTCACCCAGGATATGGAGAAAGCTGAGGTACTGAATGACTTTTTTGCCTCAGTCTTCACCAGCAAGGGCTCTAACCAAACTGCCCAAGCTTTAGAAGGAAAAGGCAGGGGCTATGAGAATGAAGAACTGCCCATTATAGGACAAGATCAAGTACCAGACCATCTAAGGAACCTGAAGGTACACAAGTCCAGGGGACCTGATAAAATCCATCCGCGGGTCCTGAGGGAACCGGTGGATGAATTTACTAAGCCACTTTCCATTATATTTGAAAAGTCATGGCAGTCTAGTGAAGTTCCCACTGAGTGAAAAAGGGAAACATAACCCCTATTTTTAAAAAGCACAAAAAGGAAGACCTGGGGTACTACAGGCTGGTCACTCTCACCTCTGTGTCCAGGAAGATCATGGAGCAGAAGGGCAAATTGTCCCTGACGAATTTGGTGACCTTCTATGGCAGGTTGCAGCACTGGTGGACCAGGGGACAGCAATAGATGTCATCTACCTGGACTTATGCAAAGTGTTTGATGCTGTCCCCCACTACATGCTGGTCTCTGAATTGGAGAGACACAGATTTGACAGGTGGACCACTGGGTGGATAAAGAACTGG
>VWZL01005119.1:280084-307972 GCA_013396915.1 Stercorarius parasiticus
CAGGCCAAGTGCAAGGTCCTGCATTTAGGTCACGGCAATCCCAAACACAAATCCAGGCTGGACAGAAAATGGATGTAGGAGCCCCGAGGAGAAGGATGTGGGGGATGTTGATGCATGAGAAGCTCAACATGAGCTGGCAATATGTGCTCGCAGCCCAGAAAGCCAAACACATTCTGGGCTGCATCCAAAGAAGCATGGCCAGCAGGTCAAGGGAGGTGATTCGACCCCTCTACTCCACTCCGGTGAGACCCCACCTGGAGTACTGCGTCCAGCTTTGGACTCCTCAGCACAAGAAGGACATGGACCTGTTAGAGATGGTCCAGAGGAGGGACATAAAAATGACCAGAGTTGGAGGACCTCTTCTATGAGGACAGGATGATAGAGTTGGAATCGGTCAGCCTGGAGAAGTGAAGGCTCTGGGGAGACCTTATAGCAGCCTTCCAGTACCTGAAGGGCACCTACAAGAGTATCATGATAGGACGAGGGGTAACGCTTTTAAACTGAAAGAGGGGAGTTTTAGATTAGATATTAGATAGAAATTTTTCACTCTGAGGATGGTGAGATACTGGAACAGGCTGCCCAGAGGAGCTGTAGATGCCCCATCCCCGGAGGTGTTCAAGACCAGTCTGGATGAGGCTTTGAGCAACCTGGTCTAGTTGGAGGTATCCCTGCTTATGGCAGGGGATTGGAACTAGATGATTTTTAAGGTCCCTTACAACCCAAACCATCGTATGATTCTCTGACTCCATCATTCTATGATTTTATGTTTCTATTTAAAGATGACCAACCTCTTCACCATAGGGGTATACATAAAGTATTAAACCTCAGCTTCCAAATCTATAATAGAAGTACTATATCAACTTTTTCAATTACAGCTTTAAGCTGTCAGTTTACAATCCTGACCACAACCTAATCGAACCACATTTATGAAATAGTGGTTCAACCAAGACTATCTACTTCTACCATTAGAGTTTAAAATTACTTCCTAGGAAGTATCCGATTCCTGCCTAGGAAGGAATCCTATGAAGTCCTGGTTTTGATTTTTTGGATGAGAAGATGGGAATGAAAAACATGCTTGTGTACTGGCAAGTTACTCAAAACATGTCTAGGATAAACAAAAAAGCTTGTCAAAATAACTCTGGAAAGTATCTAAATGTGTTGTATTCATATTCACGATAGAGACCCTTCACAGTACTTTCAGACCTACCTCAATGGTACACTGCTTGGACTGCTGCTCTCAGTAGGAGCACTTTCTACTACTGTCCTGGGTGAGTATCTACTGATTCTGACTCCCAAGAGCCCCATTTCTGACAATCAAGTTTTGCTACAAAAGTGTACAAATGCATAAAAATGGTTAGCAGTTTAAATTCATAAGAATTAAACTGATAAGAAAAAGCAGCAAATTATGTTTTGCCAGTGTAATATTTATCACTGAGAAATTAAGCAACAGCCATTCTGAAAGTCACTTTTCTGAGTAGTAATCTCATTTCTGAGACTATCTGTGACTCAAGGAGCTTTTTGGTGTAGACTCAAGCACTGTTTTCATATTGTTCCTGAGCAAATCCAACATGAAAAATCCAGCAACTTCCCATCAATCGATACACAGTCACAGGGAAAAGGAAGAATATCTGTTCTCTCAGTATCTGTATATTTAACAAACAGAATTTGTTCTCTGCATTTTTGCAGATTAATATAGCACCTAGCAGAAAAACAGATTATGTCTTTCATATTAACATCCCATAGAGGAGTGAAGGGTCCAGATCCCTTCACCTGGAGATTTATGAGCTTCTGTGTGTCACTTCCAGCGTAAAAATGGGATCTTCACACAGGCTAAGGACTCTTTTCAGAAGTCCTGAATAAATGGGATCAGTAGGGCTAGTTGGCTTGGCACTTTGCTGTATAAAATGTCAGCAGGGCAAAAATAAATTCAGAAATGCTCTCCCCTCTTTCTGCCTCTGTAGCAGTCTCCATGTTACCCATAGCAGAGGTTGGCAGCACCACCCGCATCGCCTGTGCCCAAGACAGGAGAGGATAGTACAGTACATGAAACATCTCTGTGTCTCTCTAGATGGTGAGCATATGGGAAGGAGCTTGCTACCGACACTTTGAAGAGAGAATAACAGAATGAAAGCCAAATTTATAATCAACTCAGGAATACAGCAAGAGAGATTGGAGGAAATGACAGTGTCCAAGCTCTGAAATGATGTGTACCCCAATACAATAAGAAGTTTGGTAAAATTCTTAGATATCTGAAGAGATGAACCCATGCTACAGGGAAAGGCATGCCTTTCCCACACAAATTCATGGTAAGATGGCCTAGCTGGCAAATCACTTTTGACCCCAAACTTTACGATTAGTTAACTTTAGGTGCACCTTATGGGTTTATAAAGCGGATACCTGAGAAATTTTAAAAACACAAAGAAGTGTGATACACTCATCCCAGAGCTGCTACTGGGACATAGTTTCCAATGCATCAGAGAAAAACAAGAGACAAAAGAAAACATTATAAGTTATTCATGAATGGGCTTTAGAGGAAGAAATCTTTTCTGACCCTGCTAGGCAAAGAACAAAGGTCCTAAGGCTTGGCTTTCACAAGGTAAACATAAAGTGAAAACTATTAGCAACCCAGACTCCCCTAAAACACAAGAAATGCTCAAGAACTCATAAGAAAAAAATAATTTTCTGAATTTGGGAATTACAGTGCAGTTCTTTTTATGTACTTATTGTTTTCATCAAAACTAAACCACTTTCTTTGTCCTATCCTAAAAATAATGATAATAATAATAATAACAATAATAACAACAACAACAACAACAATAATAATAAAGTAGAAAAAACCTTAATCATCAATTTTAATCCTTTTTTTATTTTCTTAATTGTTTTTACCTTGAATAGTCTTTCTGTCTTGACATGTCCCTCAGAACTGTACTTTATGCATGCAATCTATTCCATCCCTCTGAATAAGCTTATAGCTCCCTCTGTATCTGTTCCAGCTTAAGTCCTTTGATAACGTTCATAAGCAAATGAAATTGCTCACACTCTTCCCAATAAGATCTTACCAATGCCTTGTAATGTAACAATGAAAATTCAATTTCTTCATGAAATTAAAAAAAAACCATAGAATCGTAGAATCATCTAGATTGGAAAAGATCTCATGGAGTCCAACCATTAACCTAACACTGACAAAATCACCACTAAGCCATTTTCCTCATCTTCACATCTACACATCTTTTAAATACCTCCAGCCATGGTGACTCAACCACTTCCCCAGGCAGCCTGTTCCAACACTTGACAACCCTTTCGGTGAAGAAATTTTTCCTAATATCCATCTTAAACCTCCCCTGGCACAACTTGAGGACACTTTCCTCTTGTCCTGTTGCTTGCTACTTGGGAGAAGAGACTGACCCCCACCTCGCTACAACCTTCTTTCAGGTAGTTGTAAAGATCAACAAGGTTTCAGACTCCTTTTCTCCAGACTAAACAAACCCAGCCCCCTCAGCTGCTCCTCACAAGACGTGCTCTAAACCCTTCACCAACTTCATTGCTCTTCTCTGAACATGCTCCTTCACCTCAAAGACCTCAATGCCTTTCTTGTAGTGAGGGGCCCAAAATTGGGCACAATATTCGAGGTATGGAAATAAATAAATAAATAAATCTGATCCATTCTGGAACTATGTTAGACTTTTCATCGCTCCACCAGACAGGTACCTCATAATGATTTGGTGAACAACATACATGTAAAGACCTCGTCCATCCTCATTACTTCCAGGGACAACAAAAACTCTTTACTTTCATTTTAATTTCTTTCCTTCTAGTCACTACAGTCTATTGGTTTATGAAGATTTATCAATTCTCAGTATACACTTGAGAGTTTCGCTTGAGTCTGTAACTTCAAACTTAAAAAAAAGAAATAATTCTTTTTACCTTCAGCCAAGGCAGCCTAACACTGGAGGCAGAATGATATGAAAAATACTATCAATCTAATATACACTAACTTTTCAAAATGTATTCTTCCTGGGTATATCAAAAGTGCAAAATATATAAGCAACGGAAGATTTTTTTCTGTGCTGAGAGCCAAGACATGTTATTTACTCCTATCTCTATTATTTAACAGCAATGTAGGTGTTCTGCACCCACTGCATACATTTTCTTTATGCAAGTTTTTCAATGGCAAAGTTCAATGGCAAAGTTGATCTGATTTGTTTTTAAGAATCAGAAACATTATATACTTCATGCTAGATGTAGACTTTTATGGCATTGCTAAGTATAAAGCTGCACTAAAGCAGAAATAACTGGGAACTGTGTCACAACTGAACCCAGAAATGAAGCTGGAATGAAAGTGCTTATTTTCCATTTGCAGAAAATAACTTAATTGTTTTGGGACTAAGATAATAAATGGAAAGTCATCGCTTCAAATATTTCTAATGAGTAGAATTGAATGGAGATTTTGCCTGAAAAGTATCAACTGAAAGAAAACAGAAAGAAAAAAATCTCATTTTAAAGTTTGAGCTATAACATCATCACTGGAAGTGGGTAAGCTGCTGGCCTCTTGACTCCAGTCATTACACAGAGGGGAGAGAGAAAAGCCAGCTACTGACTAAGAGCAGGAAATATGATGGCCCTCCTACAGAGTACGAAAGACTAAGAGGATTGTGCGATCAGACAGTGCCTAGGAAGCTGTTTTTAGAAATGTCTACACAAAATTAAAAAGGGATTGGTTTGGTTTTTTTTTTTTTAAAAAAAAAAAAGGAAAAAAAGCCCTGTTGTTGTCCTGACAAACCTTAAAAAGGGTGTATATGCTCCATGCAGTCAGCAGTCTTGGGAGGAAATGCTTCTGCTATAGTAATGGGTCACAGCTGGTTTCAGCAATGGACTGAAAGCTTCAAGTTTGGCATGACCGAGCATTTGCTCAGCTTTAAGCAGAAGCATTTGTCACTTGCAATGAGAAACTTGGATGGATTAAATGCATACTTCGAATACAGTAACAACAATAAAAAAATCTACAAGAGCAAACAAATAAAACTTGTTTGCTGGACAAAACAGGACTGGATAAAACTCTTCATCTAAACAATGAGGGGAATGCAGAATGCAGACTGGAGGGGAGATATAACGTGCAGAAATGTGAACCTCCTGTGGCAGTCTTGGCCTGAATCTATTTTTTTTCTGCATAGAATGTCTTATTGCCAATCCATAGTAAATATATGAGAAAGATGGGATAAAGAGTTAGGATAACAGAAAGTATTTGCTAGAGAGCAGTTACAAACTTCAGTAGGAAGAATTCAATTGATATTAATGAGGTCTGGATTAGGACACAGATTATCATCTTTAGAAGTCCTGTACTCTAGGGAAATTCACGACAAGCAGGAGAAGATTCTTTTCACTAAATTTCTTTAAAGACTGTACCTATGTTTTTCTGAAAGAAAGTGCCATAAAGAAGTCAGACAATTTGAGATGCAGCAGAAGTTGCAATGCGAAATAATATTTACAGTCATTACTCATTTCTCTCATTGAATTAACCACTGCAGTCACCAACCAAGAAATAAATTTTTCACATAGCTCTCATTGTAAATGTAAGGTGATACAAAATACCTGAATTCAACTTGAGTTCACAAGGACACAACATGTGTAGTATGCTGTGTAGCATGTAGTATAATGATCATATACCAAGTACCGAGTACCAACATATTTATTCTAATGTTGCCACAGATTATTTATTTTTAATCCCATATAAAGAATAGAAAGCCATTTAAATCCACTCCTAGCCTTGGGAGTAAAAGTGATCTCCCCTACCACAGTGACATTCACAAATGTCAAGATAGTGCAGAACTGTTTTGAAAAGTTTATATTGAATATGTAAGCTGGGGTGCACAGTCTTCACAAAGATGAATTTCACTATGGCATGTTTCTCCGTTGCCTTATAATTAATTGTTTCTATGTCAGCAGCACATATAACCTCCAATAGAGATGGTGGCTCCAGGTGAATTCACCTTGCAAATGTCTAATGAGTGACTATCCCAGACCTGAAGATTTTATCATCAAAATAGAAAAAAGAACCAAGGTTTGAGCCATTTTCCAGAGAAAGAAAATGAAGTGATCATTCAGCATAATTTCTGAAGTCATGTAGAGACCCAGATTCATCATTCTCATCTGCTTGCCAATTTTAGCAGGGAACAGCTATGGACAGTAAGTGATGAATGTTAAATATTGATATTTTCTTCCTTTCCCACCTTAAAAATTCACCAGGACAGATTGCTGCATGCCTCTGGTCTCAAATAAGAAAATGCCAGAAAAAAAAAAACCCACCAGGACACTTCCGAAAACAACCTTCACTTGAAGTCAACTATGGCTGAAATAAAAAAACAAACAAACAAACAACTATTCCTTCCTTCCTCTCTTCCTTCCTCCCTTCCTCCCTCCCTCCTTCCCTCCCTCTTTTCCTCCCTCCTTCCCTCTCTTTCTCTTTCTCTTTCTCTTTCTCTTTCTCTTTCTCTTTCTCTTTCTCTTTCTCTTTCTCTTTCTCTTTCTCTTTCTCTTTCTCTTTCTCTTTCTCTCTCTCTTTTTATCTTTCTCTCTCTTTCTTCCCTCATTAACTCCAATCCAAATGCATGCCTCTGCATCTTCTGCTCTCCTGCAGTGACAGAAAACTGAAGAAAATTGATGCACTAACAGTTCTAATATGACATCCGAAAAGTGACTTTTTGATTTTCAATTAACCTTGCACAAAGAGGAAAAATTTAAATTCAGCCCTTTGTTCTTGGCTGTATATGTTAGCCAGGCTACTGTTGGTAGCACTGAACAAGAGGGGTTGGGCTGGGGAGGGGGAAATTGGCACTTCGTTCAAGCACTCCACTGCTATTTGCACAAAGCGAGACAAGACTATCCTGCAGTAATTACTCTCTGAAGGGGGAAACAGGTAGGAGAGAGAGTGCTCTTGTCATTTGTTTGACTTAATTGTATGCTTTTATGAGCCATTTGGCTGGAGGGATTAAAGTTACTTTTAATAACACTTCCTTTCAAAAGAATTTGATTTGAGATTTCCCAGCAGGGCTGCCTACCAAGCAGCAGGACCTTTTTCTTCCTTCCAGCCCCCTGTTCCTTCAGCATTTCCTTCTCCTCCCCCCTCTTGCTCCCTCCATGAGTGCTGGCATTGTTCTAGTCGTCGAAGAGAAGCCAGGCTGGATAATGTAGTATAAAGTAAATTTTGCATATATGCTTAAATAAATAAATAAATAAATAAGGCTAAGAAAACATATGAATAAGAACAGCCTTTCCTAAAATGTTAGGCATAGGAAAAGAGAGCCATTGCCATATGGTCTGGTTTTCCTTCAGGTAGCTTAGAGAAAATGTCATTACAAGAGAGGAAAGGGTTCCCTGGGTACCTCCAGAGCAGGCTACAGAATGGGTCAAGAGTATTTGTACAAAGCATTTTTGCTTTTAGAAAACAAAAAATGTAAAGTTAGTCGAAGTGAAACATTTGGGAGAATATATGGAAGAGTCTGGAGAATAATTTCTTGCTGTCATGGGGAACTATTTCTTAGACGTAGGTTTTCAAAGCTACTTGGTAGGTCCACATGTTAATGCATTTTAGTTTATATTTTATGTCATCCAACAATAAAGAAAAATATATATAAAGAAAAGCAAAACTAGAAGCATGGTCATGGATTGTGAGAATAAATTGTCTCTTTTCCTAGCATATAATTCAGGATCCTCCGTCTGTGGATAGTTTGGGTTAATGTGGTATTAACAGTTTATATCCAGCTAACTGTGGATAGATGAAGATAGAACAGTTAAATATCCTTTCCTTCACTGAGTGTGAACTTTTAAATGATTATTTAAGAGTTGTTGTAAGAAGTACTATACATTTGAACAGTAAACCCCCAAAACTCTAAGTTTGTGTTTTTCTCTCAGTATTATATCATTTGCATTTCTAACAAGCATAGCCTAAATTTTTGTTTTGTTTTTTTTCCTTGTGGCTTAGGAGAAACAAGGAAAAATAAAATCAGATCATTTCACAGGAAAATAGTTCCTCTTTTCCTTAAAGGAGAGCCCCTAAGATCCTTAAAATTGATATTTTTTACAATTTCACTGTGTATTTACATAGCTGTTTACAAACTCTATCCATCATTTACACGTTTTCTATGCATGATGTTAAAATGTATGATCATCCCTTCTATACCACCAGAACCAGTCTTGTTTGATTTTTCAACTATCTGGGAAAGAAACCTGATTTTTCCTCCTGTTCTAAGGTACCTCATGTCAAACTCTTAGCTTGCAAACACTTCACACCTGACACATTAATGCATTGCAGGTCAATTGCTCTTCTGAATCCATTAAAAGGAAAAAAGATGCCCTTTCGTACATGAATGTAAATCATAATATACTTAATTCACTCTCACATCCAAAGTCCAAACCATTTTTGTCTGCAGCAGTAACTAACAAAAAATTTAACCGTCATTCTTGAAGCCTGAGTTGATTTCTAGTCATGTGTCTCCATGGCCATTAGCAAGAACAGCCTTTGGATTTTCAACATATATTTGAATATAATCAACAGTATCCAATATGCAAATGATTGTGACACCAACTTCATGTGTCAAAAATGCCTGTGTGTCATCATGATCACTGTTTGGAAGTTGTTTCTTCTTCATCTAAAGCAAGCTCTGTTCCTCAGCTGACTGAAGAAACTCCAGTTGACAATAGCTTAATTCCGCCTTTTGACCTGCTATGTATGTATGTATTAATTAGTTAGAGAGAGAAAATAGAAATTGAATTTAGGTGATTAATTTCTGAAATAAGTGATTTGGCATTGCTTTATTTTCAATGGGCTTATTTGCTCACCTACTTAAGGAAAAACTTAAAAGCTTTTAGGGATAAAGAGATGAATATCAGATTATCTGCATATTTTTGTGGTTTTCTTCCTCTTGAAAATCTTTGAAAGATGGAAAGTGTATTTCCTTCACAAGTTTAATCAAATACAGATTTTACTTAGGAAAAGGTCTTCTTTTCTGATGTTCTTACCATTCTTTGTATGCAAAAGTTTAAATTGATGTCCTGTATAGAACAAACATAATAATTTCCTATAATTAGTTTTGCATTTGGGCACAACCTCCCTCTTTGGTGGAGGATGGTCAGCGTCTCTGAAATGGTCACTGTCTTCCAGAAATACTGACTGTCTGCATAACTTCAGACAACTGAGTAGGGCAGACAGAAACCCCCTTTGAATTGTTTTGGTAGGAGATAAAATTACTTCAGGAAATCACCTCATTCAACACCTAAAGTTTTAATCTCAAATAGCAAACTGAACCCTATAACCAGAATTTTTTCTGCACAGAGGGTAAGGTTAGAAACTTAGAATACATGCACTCCAGTATATTTGTATGCTTTTATACATTTTCCATGGAGCCTTTGTTAAACAAACACAATTATTTGCATCTTTAAGTGCACTGAATATATTAACGGTGTGGTTTGAACCCTGACTGAACAACGCTTTCACAGGAAATACCTCTGTAAGAAATTAATAAGTAATTAACAGAGAGATGATAAACAATAGTGAGTAGTTTTTCCCTTATCTAGGTAAAGTAATAGCTGCTTTTTTATTCTTTCTTTTTTTCTTTTTTCTTTTTTAACTGAGACAATAGCAGCTAGTGTAATGTTTGGTTTTGAAAATATTTCCTGGGTTATCTCCCCAGTCCTGGCAGTATGTGGAATTTTGAGGAACTATGCAGAAACGTGAATGGATTTAGACCTATCATGTTTAGAAAATTTTTCTGTGTTTTCCAAGTGGAAACACCTGAGAAATGACAACTCACTGCTAGCCTCACAGAAAACAGAATATGTTATGTGAGTGACCTTTATGGCTACAAATTACAAAAAGTTGCAAGATGACTAAAAATGAACTGTTCTATAAAAACAGTGGTCAATAACAAGCTGTAAAGTCTACCTAGCAAAATTTAGAAGTGGAAGAAAAGTGAAATATGACTGGCTTATATGCAGGTTTTGACCCTCTAATTCCCAGATTTTGCAGGTGCTATATTACAAAATCTCTGAAGAATATAACATACTCCTCTTCCCCTTTTTGGGTAATGTTGTGTGATAAATTTTTAATAATACTACCACTTCATTTGTTTTTATAAACCTAGTCCAAAAGATCCCAACATCATTTGAGTGGTGTTTTCACCAAAAAATGAACACTGAACTCCTGTTAGATGTTTTTATTTGTGCATTATGAGTGATCAAGGACTGAACCAGTCTTCATAGCCTTTCTTAAGATTTCTACCATTTAAAAAAACAACGAAACCCCAACAAAACTGCAACCCAAAAACCCCTCAGTATCTTTTGCAGACCTCATTATTTCTTAAGACCAGACAGATGCTGTAAAAAGATGGCAAATACATAAACTACTTCTTTCTTCTATAACTGCAGTTAAATAGGATGAAAGTTCTTTGTCTTGCTCTCTCTCTCTAACCTCATGCTGCAGGTCACTACAGTAATGATCTCTCACAGCTGGTTCCCTCATTAAGCTCCTTAGTGGTTATATCTTACTCATTCTCTTATGTAAAACCCAAAAGTCAGACACATGATGAAATAACCTCTTGATTCACATTCACATACACATATGACACACGTAACTTTATGGGAGATTTAGAAATAGTATCAGAAATGAATCCTACTGACAATTCCACCAAAGCATACTCACAAAGAAATTTAGGAATCAAGCAGAAATCCACTTTCCCTGTTCATGATTTAATACTGAAGGAGATCATCTGCTGCACTGAAGTTAGTAAATTGAACAGAAGATATTGCTGCTTCTGGTCTCACCCATAAGAACAATAGCACCTGCAGACGATTGGACTGTATAGTCCCAAGGATTTCCATGCTGAATCACAGCTCTGTTTAGTGTTAGAAGTGTTTTTTCCCTTATTAGTGAATCCATAAAAATATTCTTGATCATTTCCATCTGAAAAAAAAACAAAACAAAACAAAACAAAAAATCTCACTTTGTAGTTTGTTATATTTATACTTGGGACTTCATGAGCTCCTGAAGTCTGGTGGCATGTTTATAACACTCCATCAGGAGCAGCTGTCCTCAGTTCAAGGACTGATGGCATTCACAAAACTTCTTTACTGCTGTCTACTCATTACCAATCCTGAAAGCTGAGTGGTTTTTCAGTATGCTTTCTTGTATTTTCTTGAATGTCATATTTTCTTTTTTTCTCCTGTCCTTTACTTTAAATCATTTTTGCATCCCTGAATTATTATGTTCTATAAGCACTCTGCTTCTTTCCTAATTAAATGTCCACATCTAAGTGTCTTCTTTTAATGTGTTGTGAATAACTTTACTTATAACACACTTCTGTAAAATCAAAGAGCTAAATACAACCAGTATGTTCTTCGAAATAAGTTGTTTGGTTTTTTTTTTTGAACAACACATATAATAAATGCTTTTGATATCTGAATCTCCTTCTTCTCTGAACTCCACCTCTTGGTAAAATTATATTCTAATGTCCAACTTTTGTTTTCAAGCAAACTCCTTTTGTCTTCAATGTCTTGTTAGTCATGGTTGCATCTATATTCCTTCAAATTTGCCAATAACTTGAATTAGTTTGATATTGACTAATCCTATGTAGAGCTGTATGAAAACACTGTAGCATCCGTGAATTTGTGATTCAGCAATACAATCAGTGCAGTTAAGTCTCGCATATTTATTTTATAATGTAATATGTGCACAGCTTTTCCAACATGTGCTCTATAGTCTTGCATGTCCTAGGCTTGGTCTCAGGCCAATGGTGTTCCCTTGTCTGAAAAGTTTGAGTTAAATCAGTTCAGCCAGTTCTGAGTTATGTGTGTAAGAAAAAAGACAATGATGTTTCCATATGTTCCATTTGGGATTATTGCGCTTGACTAACTCCAAATGGACTAACTCCAACTGGGAACATCAAATTTAGCAAGCCTATAACACCCATCAAGAAAGGACAGACAGGAAAGCCTCAGAAGAAACAAGAATTAAAGTTATGAATATTTAAATTTGTCATATTTACAAATTCATGTAGACCATTTTTCATTCTGTTTTTCATGGTGCCCTCAGGCTAATACCATTTAGTATACTTGATGCACATCAGGTCCCTTTAGATTTAAATTACCTTAACTGCTGAAAACTAGGCAACCCAGCTTTCCAAGTTCTATAGGACAAAACAGTTTCTCTTACACTTCTTGGGCACAAACAGCCTTCCTAGGAATAAGAATGCAACTCATCTTCACTAACATTGAAATTTAAACCTTTAAGGGACGCAGGAAAGAGTTATGTTTTGAATTTGCCATAAAAGGGGGTGAACAATAGTTACACCTTGGGTAGTCGGCAGCAAAACAATGAATCTTTCTTGAAAGGTATTTCTTGTGGGCTAGTCAAATTTAAAATCACATTTAGACTATTCACTTACAGTAACATATGGAAACACATTTTCAGCTGCAATTGTTAGTTTGTATGTCTGATGTTCTCCATAAACACAAGAAGGCACAATTACCTTTCCCTTTCCCCTTAATGTTTAGAAGGTCAAGAAACTTTCAGGGAGATTAAGGAGAACAAGCAAGCAAGTACCTGTGAAACTCATTTGATGCTATTTATACATTTAAAAATATAAATAATATAATAATATAATATAATATAATATAATATAATATAATATAATATAATAAATATAATAAGCAAGTAAACCTGAGCTGGCCACCCTGGTTTGACTTTACAGTCATCAGCAAGAAATAGACAGTAGCACAACTTGAGGCTGTTTCCTCTTGTCCTAGAGCTTGCTACTTGGAGAAGAGACTCTCCCACTCCCTTGCTACACCTTCCTTTAAGGTAGTTGTAGAGAGCAATAAGGTCTCCCCTCAGGCTCCTTTTCTCCAGGCTGAACAACCCCAGCTCCCTCAGCCGCTCCTCACAAGACTTGTGCTCCAGACCCCTCACCAGCTCCATTGCCCTTACCTGGACACGCTTCGTCACCTCAATGTCGTTCTTGTAGTGAGGGGCCCAAAATTGGACACAACATTTGAGGTGGGGCCTCACTAGTGCCGAGTACAGGGCTCATATTCATCTGGCTGTGCACCAACCCCCCGAGGTCCCTTTCCACCAGGCAGATTTCCAAACACTCTTCCCCAAGCCTGTAGCGCTGCATGGAGTTGTAACCCAAGGCAGGATCTGGCACTTGGCCTTGTTGAACTTCATACAATAGGCCTCAGCCCATCGATCCATCCTGTCCAGATCCTTCTGCAGAGCCTTTCTACCCTCAAGCAGGCCAACATTCCCACTCAACTTGATGTCATCTGCAAAATTCCTGAGGGTGCACTCAATCCCCTCATCAAGATCATTGATAAAGATATAAAAGAGAACCAGCCCCAATGCCAAGCCCTGAGGAACACCACTTGTGACCAACCACCAACTGGATTTAACTCCATTGACCGCCACTCTTTGAGCCCAGCCTTCCAGACAGATTTTTAACCAGCAAAGGGTACACCCATCCAAGCCATGAGCAGCCAGTTTCTCCAGGGAAATGGTATTGAGAAGTTTGGTGAGATGAATAACCCCATTAACACTTGGTGACTTCATCACAGTATAAAGATGAGTTTTGTTTTGTGCTGTGTTCTATGTGTTATATAGCAGCATCACAGTGTTATAAAATGTTTATATGCAACATAAAACAATGTTTGATATCATTGTTGGGTGAGTGGAAACTTGAATGGGTAAGTGTTCAGTGGAATCCAGTCCTGTAGTGAGGACTACGGTGTAAGTCTATGTCTTCACAGTGATCTCCATAATGATTTTCAGCTAACTGCAAGTCAGATCCTGACATCTTTGTCTTATCCAATAGTACTGATTTGGGTGATAGGTTAAAGACCTTTTTAGGTATTTTGAAACTTTTCTGCAGAGCTGACTGTCTCAAACAGTATTGATGATTCTGCTTCGTTCTTTGATGTGCAACCTTTTGCCCCACATGTCTTTTTGTTGCATTCCAAAGAGGGTAAATTAGATTCATGTGAGTCTAAATCTGTCCCTAACATGTCAAATTCTTAGACCTTATGTTGCACCTGATTATGAGCAGAATTGTCATAAAGTTATTTTTCATTAATATTCTTTAAATGTTGAAAAGAGATAAGTATGGGGGTTTTTTGTTTGGTTTGGTTTTGATTTTTTTTTTTTTTTACACTACTGCGGCATTGACATGATTAACATAATAAAGCTCACACATAGCTTATCGTAGAAGTTACTTCAGTAGCCATGGAGCTACTCCAGTGCAGTGCATGCCCCTCAGCTAGGCTTTCTGCAGACAGTTTTAAGCCATTTCTGTAAACGACTCTTCAGGAGTTTAAGGAGCTGAGCACTTCCGGGACAGAACTGTTGGTTTTAGCCACAGGCAAAGTTGGTAATTTCCTAAGGCAGCAGATTGCTGATGTGAATAATGCAGTTATGGTACACCTTTCAGGTTTTTTGGCATAATAAAAAGACTGGTCTGCTGTTATTGCCCCTGAGGGAGGAGCTGTGGGAGAGGTACTACAACTTCAGAGGAGAAGGCAATTTCAGTCAACAACAGCAATTGTCTGCTTTTCATCAAGCAATCATCCTTCATCAGGGATGACTTTCCATCACCCCAACGGCAGCAGAAGCACCAATCGTATCTCTCCCGGATTAACTGGAGAGGTAAAGTTCTCTTTCCCCCACACTGTCAAGAGCTCTGGGGTTTGCTCTGAGTCCCACCCAGGGGCTTGCGTTGTAATTCTGGGGAATAATTAAGGGTATTCCGTCCATCTGGACTTCTGATTTTGCTTTTCTCTCTATCAAGTTTCAAATACTTAAAATAGAAATATTTAATAAAGGAAAGAGAATGACTTTTGATGCTACCAACTGTTAAGAAATTTAAGTTGTAGCTGTACTAACTTTAGCATAAATGAACCTAGGTCTGGGAGCAGCATGATCAAATGCAGTTACAGAATAATTTAGACTGGTAAAATACTTGAGTAATGAAATAGAAATTCATTCTGGGCACATTTAAAGCTCTCACTTGTCACTTGCTCCTGAGAGTCAGTTTCCATATAGATGTGTAAGTTCCTGAACAAACTTAGAATAAATTGTTCAACTTCATATCACTAGCTGGGATTGTCAGCTGATGATTCCCAACCCTATAATATCTTGCAAGTGTGACAGAATGTGATAGTTTCCAGAAACTTTTACAGATAACTAGCATATAAATACCCAGACAAGAGATAGTCTTTACTGAGAGTAGCTTATAACCTTCTGGGTCAACGGCTCTTCTCTTCCTACACTGTTCTTATTACTAGACTATTTTTAAATGACTAATAACACAGAAAGGGATCAGAGATCACAATAATGACCACTGTAGTGTCTTCGATTTTATGGCCCAAATGATTGAACAGGGGATTGTGTATTAGAAACCATATATTTTATTTGAAGACTAACCTATGGCCAGGTGGAAACCCTAGATGAGTTATTTTATTGCAGCATGTCTCATCTATCAATAAACCAGGCATAATGACACTTAACTTCTTTAAATACTATAGCATGGAAAAGCTTAAAGGGAATTTATAAATGTGGTATAGTAATACTGGTCAAAAGACTTAAAATATTAATCATGTTATTGCTTTCCACTGTACTTTTAAATTCTATTGCCTCGCCATGCATTTTTTTCTGGGTAGTGATATTTCAAATCTTTAGGCAGCTGTGACAGTGGTCATTTCATTTGCCATTGGAGCCCAGACACTTAAACAACTCACTACTCTTGGAATATGTGCCTGATGCCTTACAATTAGTACTGTGTTCCTTGATAGTCATAGCCATAGCCACTGGGATTGAGGTGATCAGGTTCAAGAGTTTATTGACAGGGGAAGCCAGAAGCAGACTGGGTGGCTTGTTCTTCCCATTCTTTCCTTGTTACTTTTTGGTGTTTCATTCTCTTTACTCCCTACCCAAATAGGAAAGGGTATCTTATCTGGATCCAATATTTTCCCTTAATTTTTAGGAACAAGACTTGGTCTGGTTTCACCAGACATCTTTGCTGCTATTCTACATCCTTTGTTCTTGCAGATTTTATGGCCTGAACATGTTTTCCTTTCCCCGCTTGTACAACTATCCCACAAGTCTGTTTGCCCCTTGGTGATTACATATTATTTAAATATTTATGCTTATCTTTGTTAAAAAATTTTTTTTCCTGTGTTATTGTGATGTTATACAGCAGCGTCGCAAAGTTATAAAATGCTTACATGCAATCCGTGGTTACACTAATTTGGTATCCTTAAGTTTGCTTTTAAGGCAAATATTAATTATGGCTTGCTTAGTATGTTTCTACTTTGTGGATTCAGGAGGACCCTCCTTGGATAAACCTCTAAAGAAAAATAAGTAAAGAAGCCTAAAGCCTTAAATGATCGCACAACCCACATGGTTTGTTGGATTTACCTTTTCTACAACAAAAGTTCAAGTTTAGTTTTAGTAAAAGTAGGGGTAAGTTTGTAGTGAAGGAAATGTAAGGGGCGGACAGGAAGAGTGTTCCTGTAGGAACCTACCTAATGCCATCCGTTTTGATGTTAAACCCATTATTCTACAGGTCTTCTTTAACTCTTACAAATATTGTATAAGACAAGGTCTACTAAATGAATGGATACATAAATAAATAGACAGTAAGATCCTTCCCCTTCTCATATGAAAAATGGAATGTACTTCCAAGGTAGACTTCATTAACTGCAACAGAAGGTGCACTGAAACCCTGTGTTGTTGTGGCTGATGTGTCACAGCTTTAATGGTAGGAAACTTCCAAAAAGCAGGGGATTCAAGCTAACAGAGAGGTTAGCACTACTTCAAAACAAAACAATTCAATTTAATTGTTCAATTAAATTACTGTGAAAATTTGTGTTTTCAGAGGATTTGGTTATTTTGACCTTTCGTTTCTTTTCAAGATTAAAAGAGCTGTCAAAACATAAGGATTTATGATGAGCAGAAATTCTATTTTTTCATCAACTCTAATAAGGCATGTTCCATGGGAACACATCACTACAGCTATCCAAACCATTTTGATTACTATTGATTAGAATAGATCTCTAAGAGAATGATGTTACCAACTGGTCTCTGAATGTATTAAAAAAAAAAGAGCTAGAAAATTAGGAAAGATCCTAATCATTAGAAGAGTTTCTCTTAACTGTGTCAGTTACTGGTTTAAATCCTGAAAAAATGGAGCTAAAATATTTTTTGCCATTTCTTTTTTTCCTGTTTTTTCTGCTGTATCTTGGAGAACTGCTTTCTTTAGAAAAGCTTGTCTCATGTTTAATACATTTTTAGCTTAATGATAGTTTGTGCCAGTGAGTTCCACCATCCTGTTAATACGTTTAATTTAAAATAGCTTTTCTTTTGATCATTTTTGATCTATTGTCTTTAAAAACCCTTTTCATATTTTCAGAGGCATGTGGAAGAATATCAATGAATACCTAAAATATTTTTATAAAATGTGTTGCTCTGTATGTAAGCCCTGTGTTATTTTTGTTTCTTTCCAAACTGAACAGTCACCATTGTTTTAATATCTCCTAACTAGCTGGCACTTTGAAGCTAGACAACAAAAACATGCAGGTTCCAAAGCAACATTAAAAAGAGTGTTTATTTAAACATCCTCTAAAATCTGTTTGTCTGCTTGACCTAACCACTGACTTAAATGCAATAAGAAGGCATTTTAACACCATTAGTGTCTGGATTCCAGCCAAAGAAAAGCTCCTTACTTTATATCCCTTTAGACTGCGTTGATGAAACAGCCTAAAAGTAGGTTTAGTATCACTTAATTCATTTTAAATGGCAAGGCAACTCACAGACTGTATTACAGGGAAACAAAAAAGAAGGTTCTGAAGGTTAAAGGACCTGCATCATGTTGGAGTTTTCCTAACGTGTATAACAGTACTATTTTTTAGTTTTGGACAATCAAAAGAGAATTTAATCTTATATAGTATGGTGACTTCAAACAGAATATGCTGTTGAAATTGTGTTGAAGAGACTTTTTTCTCCTCTTTCAGTCCAAGATTACTATTTTTTTTTCTCTCTTCTGTTAATGCCTTTAGCACAATGAAATTAAGCAGTCCAGATTTCTAATGCAAACTGCTCAGGGACAAGATGCTAAGTGATTCTAAGTGTTTTGTTGAGAGCCACTGTTTAAGTAAACATTACAAATTATGGTTATGTAGTATATAATGTAGATTGAAACCCTTGAGCAATGTATTATTCATAAAATATATCACTTTATCAGTTTGATCATGTTTCTTTTCTTTAAAGAAGAAGATGACAAGGATTTTAGTCATTTTACTGAGGCAACATGTTAAAAGGCAGGAAAGACACATCCCTGAAATATCCATTTTCCTTTTCAGACCAGGTCTTTGATTATCTGGAGAAAAGATGTGATTTTCTTAAGATGTCCTTTCATATGCTGTTCCAGATCTAGGACACTTGACTATTAGAAATACATTACACACTAATTTTAACAGCATAATTCATGACTTCACCTTTTTATTTTCTGTACGTTGTTTATACTTTATCTGTTTTGTTTATTTGTATTTATTTTTATTCACTTAAAGGGAAGATATTTTGTAATTAAAAAAAAATTAAATTCCATCACAGTATGCCTATAAGAAACTATGCTACAGTATATCAAATAAAGTCCAAGAAATAGGCATTGTAGGTTTGGAACTATTTACGTAGGGTTGTTATTAGACATGACTCATAGCTTCTAAATGCAGTTTAGGTTCTGCTGTAACTCATATGCTCAACATGCAGATTAAAACCGGATATCTGTGTGTTACAACTGTAGTCCTTGACTGGTACTCTTAACGGATGTGAATTTTGGAAAGCAGAAAATGTTCAAGCAACACAGGAATTTCATGATATGCAAGAATGGAACCACTGGTCTGTACTTATGTGTGCATATATTACATTCCTTGATGACAGGTTAACATGTATATATGCAATATGTGTTGAGCTTATGTAAGGAACACGGAGAAGAGGGAGCAAGGCATTTTGACAAAATTCTAGATGCTCTATTTGGGCTGTGTTGTAGTATCACGTCTCCGGGGTATTTACGGTTGCAACCTGTACACTGCTTTACACACCCATACTGAAGAAAATGTTTTGGAATAAGAAGAAAAGACTAAGAAAAAATCTTAAGGGAAAAATCAATCTTTTTTAATTATTATTGTTATTATTACAAGCATAAAAACTTTTTCATAGTGTAGTGCTGCAATAAATAATTTTCTAACACATTTGTGAGGGGACACTAATGAAACAGTATTCATTATAGACATAATTCTTTTTTCTCTGTCTGGGATTTACCAATTTTAACTTTTTATATTTCCCCTTCTAATGAAGTTTCATTTAATATTAGGGTAATCTTTGCATATTATTTTTGAAACCAATTATTTATTCCCCAGTTCTCTGCCCCTTCTCCTCATCTGGAATAGAGGAGTCAAAAAGGTGAAGGTAAAATTTTTGCTGATATTTTTTTTTCTATATTTGGCAAAACCTGCTGTCAGTGACAGGTTGTCCCTTAGTGTTTCAGTAGTGTTATAAGAAGACCACGAGACCTCCATCTCTTCCCAGTATCAACTGAGAGATTTAGATAAAATTTACATAATCTAGTTCTAAGGCTATTAAGTAGGTATGACTCAAAGATGGTGTCAGGGTGAATATGTATATGTGTGCTTGTGTGTGAAGTGGAGGCAATGAATTTCTTAGTACCTCAGGCACAGTCTTAAATTTCATTAAGTCTGAAGAGGGGGGAATGAAACAAGCTCTTTGCAATGCCTCAGAGAACCCCATCACTGTGTTACCAGGGTATCTCTTCAGGAGACTTGAAAAAGGTGGGTCTCCAGATCACTCACTATCTGCTATCTCGGCTCAAACAACCAGCCTATCAATTCATAAGCTAGATGTACACCATCCTAAGGAGTGGTACTCAAGAAACATGTTTCCATCAGACATTGAATATTCTATCAAATTAGACTATTTTAATAAATGTGTATCTAGAAATTCCTCTGTTCTGCACGCGCTGAAGAACTTTTTTATAAAATACAAAACTTCAACAACAATAATTCTTGCTAAGAAAGCACACCAATTATAGCTAACATTACAAGATCCCACAAATAAATTTATTTTCTTGGTTGCTCTGAGACAAGATCAGAAACATGCTTCCTATCAAGAACAAACAGTATGACTTCAAAGATCATACAATATGTTCTGAATTTGATGCTCATCACAAAACAGGATTAACCTATCAGTAATGTGTTAGCATTAAGATATATGATTAGATCTTGTAGAGTATCGGAAGAAGGAGCTGCTTCCAGGCTTTGAGAGTATTCTCTGTATTTAAATGTTTTACAAATATACTTGTCTCTCTCCTTATTCCTCTTTTCCCCTCATGCATATATTTTTGAATTAAAAGACATCTGTGTGGTTTTTTGTTTTGTGGTTTGTTCTTGGGTTTTTGTTTTTCTTTTTTTTTTTTTTTAAACACTTCTGAGCATACTCATTGCATTAGCTGTACAGATCTGGTCCATGTGAAGATGATATTGTGATAAGCAGGTATGATCACCTCCAATCTGATAACAAAAAAAGGTTTGTTCACCACAGCTTAGTCACTGTAATAAGTTCAAAAGTTATTTTGTTAGGAGTTGCAGAGTGGCTATGTGAGCAGAGCTTAACATTTCTGGGTGATGCAGCTGTTGATTAGGAATCTCTAGGCGGTCCCCAAATTGATAAATCTGATAAGTTTCACCTTGGCGATGAAATCTTTTGCTGAACTTTCTTATTTTTGGAGCTGTAAGCACAGAGCCAGTTTTCACTTCTTTTTGACAGCAACATACATGGCATGTACTATCATAATCTTTCCTTTTTTTGGTCAGTGACCACATACATATTTTTACTGAAGGCACTTGGTGTTTACAGTTACTGCTGATTTTCCATAGTGAAAGCTGGTTAAATTGCTGTGGTAGCTGATGACTGTCCCATCGCATTTCAGTACTTCTCTTGATACATAACATATTAAGTTAATTCTTTCCTTCAGTACTAAATGCTAGATGATTCTTGTATACCTTGATTTGTGATACAGTGACCTAGATTAAGGTTAGATTGCAAGGATATGTATTGCCTTAGTAGCTGTTTTTTAAGTGAGTTTCCTCTCTGGAGTCTTCCTTCTCAGGTATGAAATGCTGGTAGAAAACACTTAATTCGCACACATGGTAAGAAAAGGTTCTGGATCTTCTGCACATAGCCACCAATGTATATCTAAACACACGCACTACTATGTGATAAATTGTATAACTGTTGGTTACTCTGGTCTTTTGCTACCCTAAATAATGGCACGGGTGGGGAAAGTATTCATGAATCATGCAAGTTACCTCCTACCAGGCCAGCAACATTATCTTCTCCGCACTAATCATCAATATCTTTGACCTTTGTCATAAAACCTGGGTCATTCATATCTATATCCCATTAGAAGTATCATCCCACGACCACCTCTTTGGGTCTATTAAAGTCATGTCAGAAAGAATCATTGACTTCTTGTCAAACACATCCAACCTTCCACATTAATATATCCACAAATGCCTCACTAATCACTCAGCAAACAATGTATGATATGCACCAGGCAGTGAGAAGTGAGGGAGAGATCTTTGGAGGACCCTGTCCTCCTCCAGGCATGGATTTGGTGGTGACAGTGATAAATGAGAGGATACACTACATGCTTTCTCCCTTTTCATGAGTTGCAGGATTGGGTAGACATTGCTGTTCATTTGTTTTCTTTTTCTCCTTTCTCCTCTGCTCAGGAGTACCAGAAGAAACCCGCTTATTTGATTACAAAAGTGATGAAGCTGTTAATTTTGCCGATTGATTTTTAAGCTTATGGTTTTTTTCCTAATTCCTCTCTTTCTCATTGTAACTAGCCTCCTAGAAACTTACACTGTACACAATCCTGTACTGAGTGGAGATGTGTTCTCAATACTGCTTCTTCAACTAAAGGTGTATTGAATTTGAAAAAATGCGTTTTACTGAAGTCCAAACACTGACCGCTTCATACAACATCATACAAATTATTCAAACAATGTTGGACTATATGATTAGACCCATACTTTACAATTTGGGCTGGCTATTACATCACTGGAGAATAATTCAGGAGACCTTGTCTCTATTGTTAGGTTACTGATTCAATGACAGTAACCAGAGTTACGTGGCTCTCAGACCCTATGTTCCAGCTTCAGTCCTTTACTATTTTCTAAAGTCTGTTACAATTGTCTATTCAAAGTATAAGCTCTTCAGAGCAAGATCTACTTTACTTTACATGTTTGTACAGCACCCAATTTAGCAGAAAGAGAAGAATCATTACAAACTACCACATTAGGGGAAAACAGTAATGGAAATCAGCAATAAACACCTGACTTTCAGGGGTTCACAGACTCCTTTGCATGCTAACATTTCATAGAACGCTGGGGTTTTGGTATGGAAGTAAACTGATTTGTAAAAAGGCTCTTTGGATCTCCAAACATTAGATATAACATTTTGCAAAAATGGACCTTGTCTCCATTTCAAGCTAATTCCTTAATGGATTAAATGTTGATATTTACCCAACCTAAAATACATATTTGGAAACTTAATTTAATATTCTTTGGAAAAACTGTGTTAATATCCCTAAATGGGTGCAATTCTCTAGCTGCAAATTATAACCATTATTTTTGTATTACATACATTAACAAGCTCGTGGGTGGAGGAAAAAAAAAAAGTGAGGAAAAACAACTGGACATTGCCAAGACCGTGTGTAAATGACAATAATTATACCATAAAAACAAATATAACAAATATTATTAATCATGATAACAACAATAAAGAAAGATAATTTTGGAGGGGATATTAATCCATATGCTCCAGGGCACAAGCTAGTTTCTACCTATAAGGGCTTAGGAGGGACCTTCCCCTATGGGCAAATTGTTGTACTATTCATCTATTTCTCTGAAGCATCTGATGCCAGACATTGTTAAAAGCTTATTCCAGATCTATCTATTTCTTGTGTGCTATGGCGATTTTTATGTTTCTGTGAGCTGAAATAAAATTGTCTTTACCTAAAACTAATTTCAAGGTAGAGATATTATCTGTGCCAACATTATGCTGGCAGGGCACTCTATACTGAACACAGAGCCAAATGCAACCCTTTTGAAGATCTGCAGGCTTAGTCTGACAGTTTTGGCAGATGCCTGGTATACTTCAAGGGCATTAGAGTTTGTGCCAAATTTTCTTCTTTGATTTCCACAGATCTGAATGCACACATCTGGTTGTGGGAGGGGTTATCACACATCTACATCTGCCAAACATGCCCATGATCTAACCCATGCATATTTCTTTAATTCCTGTGTATTCTTGTGACAGGCTAATTCCAGCAGTGAGGTATTTCAAAATCATTTAGCAGAAAATATTAGCAAAAAGAAAAAAAAACCCAAGGGAAAAAAAAAAAAGGAAAACCAAAGACAAAGCAAAAAACAGGGTTGAGGAGAAAGAGAAAAACCTGAGCATGACTGGCTGAATTATCATTGGACTTTGAGGGGTCCATATGCTGTTCGAAGGCTACTGACATAAAAACATGACAAAGAGTTAACATAGAAGCTCAGATATAACAAAACAAAGCATGTAATTTCAGAATGAAGCTTAAACCACAATCATTAAATATAGATTGACACGGAGGGGAATTTTTGTATGAAAGTAAAGAGGAGAAAAATAAAATGTAAACAAAAGGAAATTCAGAGAACTTGTGAGGAAATATAGGCAATATAATTAAATAATAGTTGTTAGATCTGAGCCAATAATTCTCAAGGAATAACTTCCTCAGTGTATTCTTTTCCCTTTCTTAATCACACAAACACACAGGATCTGGTTGTGGGTTGTTGTTTTTTCATTCAATCTTAGTAGAAACAGACCTATATTTCAGCATTGTTTTAAGTATTTTAGATTCCATAAGTATTTGATATGCAAATTTTGACTTAGGTCCATGGGTCATGTGGTACATTTGTTTCCCTCTGACTGGAGCTCAAAACAGAAATGAGGGAATCCTTGGAAGAACCTATCACTATTCTGAGACTCTTAAGGGGTAACAAGTGCAAATAACAGGAGATTTCAGAGCCGTCCAAGCTTTGCACAATGCACTATTACTGTACCTGCGCCAAAACTTGCCCACACGCATACATAGAAAAACATGCATCCTCTGGCTGCTGAAACTCCCAGTAACTTACACAAATATAATTACAAAGACTTTAGACAAAGAGTTGAGTTATTAATGACAAAATCACTGCCTATCTTTGAACGATGCTGGTTTTAATTGCTTATCTTAAAGTCCATTGTGTCTTACAGTAGAATGTTCAGAGGACAGCAACAAAATCAATGCATTGTAAAGCAAAAGGACAAGCTAAGTTATTTCAGTAGCAGTCAGCACAGACTTTCTTCTTTTTTTTTGTCAGAGATGAAGACAAACAGGGTTTTATCTAAGGGCTTTCTAACTCATAATGAGGAGGGAATGGAGAGAAAAACCTTGTTAAGCACCTGAATTATGGTTAATACTCAACTGGGATCACCAAGTGGACCCTTGATCTTGATAGATAAGATAGATAGATAAATGTATGTCTTGAGATATATATGTGTGTGTGTGTGTGTGTGTGTGCATGTGTGTGTGTGCATGTGTGTGTATATATATATATGTATGTATTTTGGGTGGTAGTGGTTGACTTCCACGTCCCTCTTCTCTGTGTGTTAAATGCACTTAAATTATGCATTATTTTAAAGGAAGTACAATAGCTTTCAAATATGAGTGACAGAATACTACACACCTCATTGAAAGTTTGGTTGGTAGGCTTTCTCTAGAATGATATTTATTCTCTCTTCCCAATTCTAAGCAACTCTAACAATAGGTAAACCAGAAGATATGGATCTTATGGAATCTGTTCTTCCCCTTTACATTCAAAAAATAGTTAATCTTCCCTCAATATTGTTCACCAAGGGTGAGTTCACAACTCTAAATCCTAAACTGAGAGAGTAACTTACCTGCATTTCCGTGGCAGGCCTGAGATTTCTTGGATTTTTGATTGCTTTAATGGTTCCCTGCTGGGATTCCCTGAATTCCTTTGCCATGCAACTAATTTTCTCCATATGATATTGCTAGACAACTTGGATTTGTAGGCAGAACCCCTAAAAGAACAGCCTTCAGTCATAGGTAATAATGATGACCGTTGAAATTCTCATTTTCACCTAGTGAGCACAGCTCTAAGTATTCAAAAAGGAGTGATGAGTGTTGCATACATGTCTAGTTGATTGACAGAGAAAGTTGTCTGAAGTATAGATATCAGCGAAGTATGAATCTCAAAACATAAATGTAGAAATATTGTGGATAATAATGTGAATAAAAACTAAAGAAAGTCAGAAGTCACATCTGCACCTGATATAAATTGGCACACATCTGCAACTGTTTTACACCAACTGAAGATCTCATCATGAAAATTTTTTCTAAATGTAATGATTCTCAAGTTTGTTTTGCAGAATGCTCTCTAAACTTTGTGAAGGAGCAAATTATCCTAAAAATATGGATCATTCTTCTCCAGATTTTTTTTGGGTGTGGATTCTCAAACTGTCACAAAAATATGAAAAAAATAAAAATACATTAAAAAAATTAAGAACTACTTGAAGAACAGCCAAACATGAGGATACTATCTAAATCATCTTAAACTAGAAGCAGGAAAAAAGAAAATCTGCAACTTGGCTTAATGTCATCGTTTGCTATTAAAAGTAACAAATACCTGTAATATCTTCTGGGCTTTTAAAAATTTCTTTTCCCTTCCACCTCTGACAAATTTTATCCTATAATCAAAGTTATTAGCAATGTGAAATGACTTCTGTTTCTTATAACTGGCTTCTCCATATAGACCTCATTTTTGGTAAGGTAAGGAGGGTGAAAATGAAAAGAAATGAAAACAGATGAAAAAAGTCTAAATAGTATTCCTCCTGAATGTCAGTTTTACTTATGTTGCGTCACAGTGGCTTAAAACAGGGATCTTGTAAGCTGACTTGTGCTTTATTGAATGAATACAAAGCAGCTGATGATGACTGCAATGCACTAGCTCGCGTATCTGAACTTCACTGTTCCCTGGTGCTTCATTCAGAGCAATTGGATACCTTTGCTCTTGCATTGTTAACACTTGTCAAGGACTTGACTATGTTAAAAAGAATGCCATGTTGTAATTTCTTGCTGATAGATTTACAGTAGCTCATGCAAAACTCAAATGCAGCCAAACTAAACAGATTCAACTAATTTTGTTCATTGTTATATTCAGATTAATAGATTCAGGAAAAGTTTAAATGTAATAGAGTCTACTTAACATTACACAGTATTATAAATCCATCCATTAGTAAGTCAATCTTCTCTCCGACACAGATCCAGTCTAGATAATCATCTTCTGTGCAATAGTTAAGCTGTTTTCACCTAAGAAGAATGGGTGGGGGGCACTTTTATTTCTGTCATAAGCATGCAGGTCACAATATCACAAAAGCCATGTTGGTCAAAAATGGTCATAATCACAGTGGCTACTGATTTTTTAATATCAGCTATATATGATATTCTGTTATTAATTATCATCAAATGATAACATAAAAATATACCAGCAAAGATTGGGAAGAGTATAATAAATGGGAAGGTAAAGATAAGCACATTGGGGATTTAGACCATGAACTCAGACACTGGGGGTTTTATTTTCTTTTTCTATCCATAAATATTGAAGGACTTAACTGGATGGAACTTTTGGCTTAGAATTCAGAATTTCAAAATTCCACTAAAGAAAAGGATTTTTTTTTTTTGCATTTGGCTAAGATTTTAGATACTACTCTTCACTAAAGGTTTTTATTTTAATGTTTAATGTTAATCCCAAACAAATAATTGTTGGGAAAACAGTCAGAAATCCTCTATTTTTTTCAAACTTGTTTATCAGACAGCTGATAATTTTGACACTGTCCCATATGAGATCCCGGTCTCTAAATTGTGAAGGCATGGATTTGATGTATGGGCCATTCGGTGAATAAGGAACTGGCTAGTTGGGCGCACTCAAAGGGTTGTGGTCAACAGTCCAATGTCAAAGTGGCAACCAGTGATGAGTGGTGATCCTCAGGGGTCAGTACTGGGACCAACGTCTTTGTCGGTGACATGGACAGTGGGATTGAGTGCACCATCAGCAAGTTTGCCAATGACATCAAGCTGCGTGGCATGGTTGACACACTGGAGGGAAGGGATGCCATCCAGAGGGACGTGGACAGGCTTGAGAGAAGGGCCCAAGCAAACGTCATGAAGTTCAACCAGGCCAAGTGCAAGGTCCTGCACCTGGGTCATGGCAATCCCAGGCACAAATAGAGGTTGGGTGGAGAATGGCTTGAGAGCAGCCCTAAGGAGAAGGACTTGGGGATGCTGGTGGAGGAGAAGCTTGACATGAGCTGGCAATGAGCGCTTGCAGCCCAGAAAGCCAACTGCATCCTGGGTTGCATCAAAAAAACTATGGCCAGCAGTTCAAGGGAGGTGATTCTACCCCTCTACTCCACTCTCGTGAGACCCCACCCAGAGTACTGCATCCAGCTCTGTAGTCCTCAGCACAGGAAGGACATTGACCTGTTGGAATGGGTCCAGCAGAGGGCCATGAAGGTGATCAGAGGGCTGGAGCACCTCTCTTATGGGGACAGGCTGAGAGAATTGGGGTTGTTCAGCCTGGAGAAGAGAAGGCTCCGGGGAGACCTTATAGCAGTCTTCCAGTGCCTAAAGGGGGCCTACAAGATTCATAGTATCTTCATGGTTGGAA
>VWZL01005121.1:0-31997 GCA_013396915.1 Stercorarius parasiticus
ATATAGTATATAGTATATATTTAGTATATAGTATACATTATATCATGTACTGTATATAGTATTTAGTATATACTATATGCTATATACCTAGTAGAGAAATGAAGAACAATTTTTTTTGTACGATTCTTAGCAATTATCTTTTTTTAAATAAGTCCATAAAGTTGTACATATAGAAAGAGATCTAATGCAACGGTTTATTACCCTGGCACCAGGGCTGAGTCATGAAAATATAGTGCTTTGTGAGCCACGTGCCTCATTCTATCCTATAATTTTTTTTACTGCACTGACAGATTTTATTATATTCAGTGGCACTGACATAAATTTTAGGTCATTTTCATCAGGGACAACACTTCCAAGTTTTCAATGGAGTACTTGCATCAAAATGTGAATCCTATCTTTATTGCAACTAGCTAGGGAAGAACGGAAAGAAATGTGAAAGAACTAGAGAAATGTGTGAATAATTTTCTGGAACTTCCAGGTAAGTTACCGTACTGCACCAGAAGCAATCTCCCCTTGTCTCAATGCACAGGCCAGCAGAAGCTGCTGCAGAGAAGTTTAGTAACTCTAGAATAAACAGCTCGCAGAGAACAGGGGTTTCTAAGTCTCACTAAATACAGATTGAAGTTTGAGTTTCAATCCTAGTAAATTTTGATTTGTTTTTCCTTGTTTCTTTTTTGGGGCAGGTTTTAAGGGGGTTGTTACATTTGGGCTTCCCCCTGTCCCCCTCCTTTTTGATCCTGCTTATTAGAATTCTTGTTCCTTACACTAAGGAATTTCAGTAGTAAATATCTGCCCCTCTCCCCACAGAAAGTATCCCATGGGTCTTCGCACGTTGGATTGATTTAATTTTTTTGCATTATGCCTATATGGTTATGTGTAACTAATTAAGAGAGGTCTGTAGGCAAACGATCTTGAGGAGCTGCAACTGAGGTAAAAAAAATTGCACCATTGTACTTTCACCTTCAGTCTTTCATTTCATTAGCTTCCATATTTCTTTCACTATGCACAAAACTCAGAGAATTCTGTAGGTATTTACAGATGTAAAAAAGTATGAGGAATTTCATCTCTTTTTGGAGCAAGGAAAAAGCTATGGCTCTGCGCAGGCTATATAGTATCAAAAATGTTGATGTTCACATCTCTCTGAGTCTGATTTCCACCACCATTTAAATGTTCAATGATTTGCACATCCCCAGAATAAATGTACCTTGGCATAAATAATACTCTTTACTGAATTTTCTTCCATGATTGTTTTATATCATCTAGTCTTATCTTTGAACAGATTTGTGAGTCTGAGTGAATCACCTGGAAATAAAGGTGCATATAGACTGCAAATGGAACTGTCTTCCCTGTGACATAAACATATACAGTGTAGATTCATAGCAGGTTTACTGGACGTTGAACTACAACTGAAATACCCCGATTTCGATGCTGCCACCTACATTTTACAATTTCTGTCAAACTACTTTTACAGGTAGTGACTTAAAGCTTTCATCCAGCTACTGCTTTATGGCAGCTTCTCTGCTGCTACATTTGCTTTTTGCCCAATGTGCATAATAGAACATATGGGATTGATGGGGAATATGTTTTTATTACAGAATTCTCAGTGTGGGATGGGGAACGTCAGGATTTCTACGTACCCAACTAGTTCAGCTGGAGGGAACTCCCAAAGAAATTTATTTTCTAAACTGGAAAAAAATTCTCTGGCTTCATCAGAGTAACCTACAGTTGTTCAGTGAATAGTGAGCTCCAAAGGGCACATGCTAAGTAATTTCCAAATAAAAATTTCACAGGAAGCACAATATTTATGGTACTAGTGCAAGGCATCACTGCTGGTGCAGAACACCAACATGTCAAAGTGAGTATCAGTTTCTACAGCTGAGGATATTGGATAGAGGCTGTATCATTCTGTGTACTCTCCATGTTATTAACTTCAAACGACTAACTGTATGCAGAAAAAAATGTCAGAGTGAAGGGTATTTACCGAGGCATTCCAAGTCAGGTTTCTTAAAAAATTAATTAATACTTGTGCCACCAATTCAAAATATCAACTAATTTTCAAACTTGGTACATAACATACCAACTATCTACAGATTGATCTTGATTCTGAATATAGTATCAGGCAAAGACAGTGAACCTACAGATGGCAATCCCGTACAGCGGGGGAAGGAATTCCTTCCTGACCCTTAGCATTGATTCGCTTGCTCCCTGAAAACAAATGTGATTGCCTCCTTATTTTAGCTTTAGCTTTTGTTACTATCAACGTTAATAGTACACATAATCTGATTCAGTTTAAAGATCTAAACATCTTTACTCTTGGTATTTCCTATTGTACTAAATTTGATTATGGGTCAGATATTCTTCCCACTCCCTTTGCAGGGATGCAAATATCATAGAATCATAGAATGGTTTAGGTTGGAGAGGACCTTAAAGACCATCTAGTTCCAACCCCCCTGCCATGGGCAAGGACACCTCCCACTAGACCAGGCTGCTCAAAGCCCCATCCAGCCTGGCCTTGAACACTTCCAGGGATGGGGCATCCACAACTTTCCTGGGCAACCTGTTCCAGTGCCTCACCACCCTCACACTAAAAAATGTCTTCCTAGTATCTAATCTGAATCTACCCTCTTTCAGTTTAAAACTGTTACCCCTCATTCTATCGCTCCACTCCCCATCCTTCCAGTAGGCCCCCTTTAGGTACTATAATGCTGCTTGCTATAAAGTCTCCCTGGAGCACCCTCTTCTCCAAGCTTAACACATTACTTCACTGAGAGTCACTGAACCAGGCAACCAAGTCCTGGACAGCCGGACGCCAACTGCCTGCACTGGCATGGGATGTAACTCAGGAATACCAAGCAGTTTTGCTAGGTGAAGAGGTGACTGCTCCCTTCACCAGGCATTTTCTGTACAGTCCATTTATTGCTTGTTCTGTTTTCTTCTGGCTCTGTTACTTAGACTCAAAACTTAGCTCCAGTTTCCTGTTCAGGAAAGTTTATGACAAGTAAGTTGAGATTTTTTTTTATATTCAACATGATTACTAAATAAACTCTGTTCCATAAAGATTTTTAAACCTCTCTTGAATTCAGAATGATTTATTTTGTCTTTTAATGGCAAAGTTTGCCCTTTAAAAAACACTAACAAAATGGCACAGCCACTATTCCTTCAGAAATATTGGTGACTGTGTTTTTAATAATTTATTTTCATCATGTATCCAATATTATTGAATATATTAATGGTTGTGTAAACACTGAACTTTTGTAATAGGTTTAATCTCCCTTACAATCTTTTAGGGATTGATCTGTAGTATCTCTGATGAAGAGTACTGCTTTTTCCCTGACATTATTTTGATTTACACACTGTGTTCATAATGCTTAACTTACATTAGCATGATTTTTGTGGGGGACCTTTTTAATGGAATAGAGTTCTTCCCTGCCCTTATGAGCCTTTATACTGCTGCCATCAGTGATAGCCTGCAAGAAAGATATTATAAATAGCCAAAAAAAAAACCAACTGGGATTAGGCTGCAAATGTATCAGGAGCCTACACAGTAAAATCTGTCTGCAGGATATATATGACAATATCCGAGGTGTAGTCTGTTCATTAGGACCAGCAATTTCAAGGAGTTCACGCTCCTAATTCAGAAGATGTATTCAGTCTCCACAATTGTTTCTCCCCTGTGTGACACATCACAGCAGCTCAACTTCCGTAAGGAGTTTCTCATTTTAAGTGCTTCAGCTTTATGAGTCCAATAGACAGATGATTTCCAGGAATCCTGAGTGTTGATGGACACCCTCATTCAGCACCCTCATTCAGTGTTGACTGCTGCAGGCATGTCCAGGTATCTCCAGGCCTCTATAGCTCAGACATTTTTTAGTCTTTAGTGCTGAGCTCTTAACTAGGGATGTCAACTGGATGGAAGAGAGTCCTTTTACTCCAGGCAAATCTCATCTTCATGCAGTATCAGTCTTCCTCCAAGCATACATTCTCCTCTCTACCCTTTCACAGCTGGTGTTCCCTCTCTGGCTCTTGTACCCAATGACACAAGATTGCCTTGCAACTTCTGTGTAAAACAAACCATGTCATTGTCCAACGCTGGCATCGCTATATTAAAACTCTGGCTCTGAAACAATTTAGGTACGGTCATTTAACTTCTTAGAAAGCCTCCTTCTACCTTTTACAGAAATTACTCTTGAGGCAGTCACTGTCTTCTTATTTAACCTGAATTCAGCAGCTCCTACTGGGATTAAGGAGCTAAACATGCCTAGAGATGAGACAGTAGACTTTTAAGAGTGTTCAGAATATTAAATCAGTATTTTTACCTTACAAAAATGATTTCAAAAGAGTATGAGCTAATAGCTCCAAGCACATCTTCACAGCCAATAGCCATAAACTTTGAAAGCTACTTCTTCTGTGCATAATGGTTTGCAAAGACTGATTTTATTTTATCAGCACACTGAAAATACAGTATAATTCACATAAACGGTGGAAATTCAATATTTCTACATAAAAATACTCAGTTAACTTATCCCTCTTAAAACAACAGGAGATTTTTAAATATAAGGAAGGATACAGAGCAGCTCTGAAAGCGATGGAACAAGAAGCATTCCTGTGAGGAAGCTCTTATGTAGCATTAACTTGCTTTGTCCCCTGCTGTGGATAACTATGTCTTTATAAACATTTTCGTATAACCTCATGTACAGGAAATCTACTGAACAGGTAGAATACCTCTTTAAAGCTGGCTCAGAAGTGACTGTTTCATCTTACATACTTCCTATGGTATCAGCCAAGGGGCTGAGCCCAAGGTTAGACTGAGGAAGAGAAGGTTATACGTATGAAGAAGATGGTAGGAGATACCTATGATACTTGGGCAGATACTTGAGAGAAAAGAATGAAAAATAGCAGCAACACTCAGGGCAAATATCATGTGTCACATTTAGTTCATGAGCAAAGGACCCAAACTGGTTCCTCAGGACAGAGTATTTAGTGGGCAAAAGTGCCTCTATGGCGTCTTGTCACCTTCTTACTTCACCAGTTGCCAAAATGGCAATTCACCTTTTAGCATATGGCAGCACAGCCCTGATGCTGGGCTAAGTTCTGTCTGTATCTTTACTTCCATCAACTAGGAATTACCAGAGCATAGAGAGTTATTGGCTATCTCCCTTTCTGCAATAATTACTCTAAGATGGAAATCTATTTCGCAGAGAGTTTCTAAGGCGTATTGCTCATGGAATACATCTGCTGGGTTAAAGAAGATGCATTGTGCTATTTAACGAGCAGATTCCTAGTTCAGAAATATGGGATATGCAGAACAGTGGCCCTGCCATGGCTGAATGAACTCCCAAGGTGTCACAGCCCTGCAATATTGAGCAAAACCAGCCACGCAGCAGTGCTCAGGTTCCCCTTTTTCACCAGGTCTGTAGCTTTCAACAGTATTTTCCAACTCTACGTGCAGCCCAGAGCCCAGCCTATTCAATGACAACCGTAAAAATGTTACATTTACAGTAAAGGTCCCCTATTTTGCTAGAAGAACTAAAAGAATGACAAGTAACAGCATTTATGCAGCATCTCAAATAAAGAGCATTGGAAAGGCTTTTAATGGTGCAATTCTGTGACTACTAGAAATAAACTGTACACTACCTTCCATCATCTTAATCCAATACATGCAGTATTTCTAGACACATACCTATGCTTTGGGCAGCCAAGGAGAAAAGCGTTAGAAATTATTTATTTCAAAATGAATTACATGCATCATAACACAAATAAAAAATAAAGAAGCTCCTCACCCCACCTGAATTCTCAAAAGCTCCTTTCCTCTAGGAAATATCTCTGAAAACAGTAGCGGGGACTAAATTGTGCAACACTGCACACGAGAATGGAGAACTCCAAAGGGCTGGGGAAAGAGAAAGAGAATCATACTGATTAAATAGGAAACAGTTACATCCTCCTTTCCAGAGCTTGCTTGGACACACTATGAGGTCTGTCCTTCTGTGCCGCTCAAGCAGGGTCAGAAGAAGCCCAGAACCCTTCAGCTATATTTCACACACACGCGCAGAACCTCACTCTTGCAGCATAGAGGGTCTGCACACACAGACTAAGTTCACACACCTATGTCCATATAAGTATATTAGACAGTGGGGGGATGGGAGGGAGTAAGCGCAAAGAGTGATGCTGCATCACAAAGACCCAGCCAGCTAATTGAGATGTGGTCTAATCAGAAAGGTTTTTGCAAGAAGGAAGAAGACCATGCGCACCTGCAGCCCAGAAAGCCAAGCACTTCCTGGGCTGCATCAAAAGAAATGTGGCCAGCGGGTTGAGGGAGGTGATTCTGCCCCTCTTCTCTGCTGCCTTGAGACCCCACCTGGAGTACTGCATCCAGCTCTGGAGCCTCCAACATAAGAAGGACATGGACCTGTTGGAGCAAGTCCAGAGGAGGGTCACGGAGATGATCAGGAGGCTGGAGCAACTCTGCTATGAGGACAGGCTGAGAGAGCTGGGGTTGTTCAGCCTGGAGAGGAGAAGGCTCTGGGAGACCTTACAGCGGCCTTCCAGTACCTAAAGGGGGCCTACAGGAAAAGTGGGGAGGGACCCTTGATCAGGGCGTGTAATGGTAGGACGAGGGCTAACAGTGTTAAACTGAAAGAGGGTTGGTTTGGATTAAATACTAGGAAGACATTTTTTAGTGTGAGGGTGGTGAAGCACTGGAACAGGTTGCCCAGGAAAGTTGTGGATGTCCCCTCCCTGGAAGTGTTCAAGGCCAGGCTGGATGGGGCTTTGAGCAGCCTGGTCTAGTGGGAGGTGTCCTTGCCCATGGCAGGGGGGTTGGAACTAGATGATCTTTAAGGCCCCTTCCAACCCAAACCATTCTATGATTCTATCTTCATCCATCCTCCAGAATTCTGTGCAATGGAAAATGCAACCAAGAGTAATTGGCAGCATATATGGCTTCCCAAAAGTCTTTTTATAGGGTCTTAGACACAGCTCTGAGTAAAATGTAGGGACTCAAGCTGTTAAAATACTAGTAATGATCAAACATATGGTTCATATAATGATTTGTTTTCATCATGAGAAAATGCTGTTAAGCTGCTGAGTTTCCATACTGAGAATTACATTAAATGTGTTTACTGATGGATTTAGTAAGGAGCACACTTGTGAAAGGACAGTGGCCAGGGAAACCATGTGACAGAATATAAACCCTTGGGGAATGATGGAAGTAATTAACTAATCCAAGTGGCTAATGAGAGTAATAATACTTTATACCTTAAATACTCAACTTCAGATTTGGCTGCCCCTTCACAGAAAGGATGTAGTAGAAATGAGGAAGTTCTGGCAGCAGGAGACAGATATGCTTAGAGACAGAGAAAAAACCTATAGAAGAGAAATGGGAAAGAGAACTGACCTTTGGAGAAATTGAACTAGAAAGGAAGTATAAGCTGTTCAAAACAATAAAATGGTACGTAAAAAGAAAAGGGAGGCTTTGTTTCACTTCCTCATTCAATAAATCGTAAATTTTGAATGCAGCCAGACAGTACTGTCTGTATTTAAAACTAATCAATTGCTTATTCCCAGCAACATTCAATTAGCTGGCGGCACTCATTGCACAGGGCACTACCACAGTCAAGAACTTAATAGGTCACTGAAGAACTGAACATAATAAGAAAAAGTAGAGAGAAAACGTTAAGGATTAAAGCAGCCACCATCAAGTACAGAAATAATTCTTGTTGGGGAAGAGATTTAAAATTGCCTAACTACTGAGCAGAGAAATCTTCAATCTATTTTTAACATTACTGAGGGAACATCTTACAACTGTTCCTGCAACAACTTGCAGACATTTTACACTGAATTATTTGGACCTTTGATTTCGTACAATTTCATACAAGTAGGATTTGTAAAAAATCCTGTTTCTGTTATTTCAATTTAACTGAAGAGAATAAATTTCTTTTGGGATAATGTCCTAACATGTTAATGTTTTCCATTGTAACACTATTCCCTGAACATCTTCCAGCTCAGATACATCCACAGCATTTCACAACAAGTCAGTCCAAAAATGCTTAAATTTTCAGCAATTAAAAGGAGAACCATGTTTTCTGATCACTAAGCTTAATAAGATTTTTTTGCTTCAATATTTCATCCAAAGAGAGATTCAAAATGAGAGAGCATCTTTCAATTTCATAAAGGTCCAGGCAAAACCGAAGATCTTTGCATCTGTTGTCTGAAAAGTCCAAAAGTAAGATGCATGAAAACCTTACACTTTTTCCTTTCTAAAAGCAGTCGTCTAGGAAGGGATAGTCCTGCACTGATTGTAAGGAGCAGGTGCGACCAGGGTGATACGTATGAATAACCTCCCTAAAACTGAACTAATTATTATTTTAGATACACGTTTCATGTCTGTTCAGAAGTCTGCTATTTATCTTTATTCATGAATTGTACTGGAATCATTTGCTAGCACTGTCTGCTTACTAATTTATATAAGCAGATAAAACTTCAGCAAAAATTTTATCTGTCTAGTCAGTGTGGTTGCATTCTCTTGCTGGAATGAAATGATCCTCTGAATTGTGTTTATATTACACTGATGATATACTAGGAAGTTAAATTGCAATATATGAATGGTTAACTGTTCATTTTTGCTTTAAGAATTGTTGGGAAATGTGTCTAGCAAGATAATCATTTATTCTTTGTCTCTCTGAAAGCTATGTTATTTATTGTAACTAAAAAAGAGTATCACAGGAAATTAGAGATTGAATATGCCTAGCTAGCTTTTTTAATTTTACATTTTAAGAAGTGCATTATGTTTGCATACTTAGCCATTAAGTATGTCTCAGCTGGAAAATAATTAATACATAAATAAAAAGGAAGCCAATGGTATCTTCAGGTGAGATTCACCTTTTGCTTAAAACGCTTCAAAACTTATTTTTGAAAGTTCCCACAAAAGTCTGGTCTTCTGTTTCACTGCAGAAGTTGACAAGGCTGTTTTCTTTGGAACAAAAAATAAAGGACAAAGAGAAATTGGGATATTTCTCAATACAAAAAAAGTATCGTTAAGACAAAGTAAGCTAGATAAGCATATCCCACCCTGCTGACTTCTCACATGCTTCTGTGTATCTATGTGGGTGTAGAATTTGGCTCACACCTTACCTACACATGTCTTGCATAAGGAGAAATAGCACCAGCTAAGTAGCATCTCAATACCGTGGGGTTTTGTTGTGTTTTGGGTTTTTTTTAATATCTTTATAGGACACATACCATTACAAGAAAATATGCTAATGACACGAAAAAAGCCTAAAACCCAGTTTAGTTCTCACTGTATCAATGTGGTTTTTTTCTATCCAAAGGGATTTAGCACCCTATTGAGTTCGTATATATTCACCAAATGTGGGACTAGATGAATATTGTTATAAATTCACTTTTGATTTCACACATGTTCATGCAAACTCATGCCAAACCAATTAAAACATTGGTTTTGTATATTGTATATGGTATTGAAAGTAAAAGGCCCTAATCAAGGAACTCAGCATTTTCCATAGTCAGTAATAGCGTCATTAGAAATGAGAAGCCAGACAAACTTGCATGAATTTATATGTCCTTCCTGTTATTCCAGATTACCAACAGTAATTTGCACTAATATGAATCAGATCTATATGACTAACAGGTAAAAGTGTTTTGAAAAATAATGGAAGCAATGAATAGTTCAAAAGAAAATATCTGTAAAAAATTCAAGATAAATTTCAATGCATCCGTAAGGAATTTGTAAGGGACTCAAAGTGTAAAGTTGATTTAAAGATTTCCAATTTGTTTTTTTTTTTTTCTCACAGGAAAAAGAAAAACAAAAACCAACAAAGCAAAGCAAGCACTCCCACATATTGAGCTCAACATTTGGTGTCCAAATCTGGCATGAATGTTGTTAACCTGTGTGATGTAGCATGGACACAGTTGTCTCCCTCAGGAGTGATGCCTATCTAGCAGTTTGTCCACAAAGAGGATTACAGATCACTTGATCCATCAGTGACTCCACGCTGTGATTTATTTCTGTAAGCATATCTCATTTTGATTGATAAAATTTAGCCCTTAAGAAAGGAACCTTTCCTTTTTCACAGTGGCAAATGTCTTCTGCTGCCCTCGAGGAAATCTTGAGTTCTTCCTGTTTCAGACAGGAGAAGACTTCAAAGTACCCCATATTCGATATGCAATTAGAAGCACAAGAGACCTGCTTAGCAGGAATTTTTGAACTATTTTCAAAGGGTGCATTTGCATGGATGTGAGTGCAGAAAAGAGTGATCCAAAAAAAGAAAAAAGATAACACAACAGGGAAAAGGGCAAGGTGGAGGGAGAAAAAGAGCATTGAAATATGAACTTTACCATGGAGATTGGTGGGTCAATTGTTGCTGAGTTATTTACGTGTTTTGAGAGCCTGAATTCCACTGATGGGAAACAAAATGAGTATCTTCTAATTTTTAGCTATTGTGCAGCACAGAGCTAATACGGATCTGATATTTTTATTTTATTTTTATTTTACAGATTGGGGCACAAAAGATGTTTCAGTACTTTAAACCATTTCATTTAGAAAGTGATATTATAGTTAACAATTGCTAAGTTACTGTAATATCAAATAAATTAAGTGTAGAATTTAGTTAGAATCTATGAAGAAACAACTTTTTGCTGAAATTTAGGAGCTAATATATTTAAGATTTTGTGATAACTGTTACACATAAATTTGCTAAAAAATCTTGGTACTGATAAGAAAGCATGACTTAAAAACTAAAACTATATTACAGGATCGTTTTCCTTATTGCTTTTGTCTAATTATTGAAACTTCCAACACCCAAAAATCACAGATACTGAACATGGTAAAATATCACAGCAGTTAATACACCCATTAAATTTTTTTCTTTCAAGTTAGATGAAAAATTAGCCTATTCTGCTCATAAAAGTGAGACCCAAGGAAGAATACACTGCTTTTTAACACAGAAAATATGATACATTTATATTCTAGTCAGCTTTACACATTTATACTCTATTCAAGTTTGGTTTTACTGCTAAAATTGTGTTCTTAAAAATAAACCCATCCAAGTTGCTACTGAAACATACCTTCAAGGAAAGACTTACGTATCGCTGAACAACTCATCATATGGATTTTTTTAAGGGATCTGTTTCAACCCAAACTGTGGGAGAGCACATGCAAATATCTCTCAAGTCATCCTAAGATCCCACTGACTCAAAGGGACTCTGGCAGGACACAATGCCACGTCACAGATGTCTCTGTAGGTTGAAGCCAGCTCCTGGAGGACACTGCTATGGGTTCTGCTGTGATGTACATGACTCCAAGGTCCATATAGCTTGACCTAAATCACTGAAGTCCATGGGAAAAAAGAAAATAAAATTAAAGCCAAAATCTTTCCTTGACTTTAATAGACTTTAAAACCATTCCTTGGTGAATAATTGCTATGGTGCTATTCTTGTCAGAAATTCTTGAACTTCTAATTTCTAAAAAAAGACTTTTTTCACTCATACTGAACACATGATCCAGCAGCATGTTCTGATTAAACAATTCCACCAAAATAGTAGTTAGTACTTCTCTCTAATTGGGAATTGTCATCCTTTAAGTCTTTAAAAAAAAAGTTTCCTATACACTGACAATGAGGAATCAAGAGAAATATTACTGTCAAGTCTAAATCTTCATTGAAGTTGCCCTTTAAACAAGAATGCAATGCCTGACTTTATTTGACGCATGATAAGACAAGACTCTAAGAGGAAAAAGAATGAAACATACTTATGGTTTCCAATTTTGTTTTGTTAAATTGAGAATTTGTGAACCATAACTACCTATGCATTTCTGGAGCTCACAGAACAGTGGGATTTCTATATGCATGTAATAATAAAAATATTTAATAAGAGTAATCATTAACCATAGCAGCATTCCTCTTTTTTGTAATTTCTATTTGTGCCCTGCCTGAGCAATCAAATTGCACTATAATACTGTAAATGGCAATAACACTCAATCAAGTATGGTGAATAGGTTCCTGGAGCTACTAATTTATGAAAGCCAAGCAACCCAAGCAACAAACCCAAGCGAACTCATCACAGAGATATAAACTGTGTATTTATTTCCTTCTCCTTGAATGGTTCTTTAAAATCTGGGTCACTAAATAAAGTAGCTAAACACTCTTTGTAAGTCCTAACAAACGACTGGTTATCTCACTGTAATTGAAAAATACAGCTACATCTCCATCTGCATGATTTTGTAGGATGAAATGTTCAAGATTCACTGAAGTGTCACAAAGAACATTGGGCTGATCTGGAAAAACATATGGAAGTTGGCAACAGGGACAGTTACCATATGACTAGATTAAATTGGGTTATTTTGTATTGCCTTCATGAGATTCAAAGTTTACAAGGAAGGCACAGGGAAGAAATAAAAGAGTTCCAAAGAAACAGCTCCTAATAAATTCAAGGAGGGTCACTAAAAGAAAATGCTTGAATCAATTGTGCAGATTTGTCTAAACCCTGGATGCCGAGCAAGGTACATGATACACTTTATCTGCTGGCAAAACTCAAAGGTTTACATTACTCTAAAGAGTTAAAAAGGCTTTCTCCGTGGGACATTTATGTGAGCACCAGACAGTGTGGTGCATTACTGCATAGAAGAATTACTTAATACTGCTCTACAAACTAGGAGACAATGATGGCATGGAGCTCTGTCATCTACCATATTCTGTCATGCAAGAAAAAGTGTTCAATTTTTAATTGACTTCTATCCAGCCTGCCTCTAGACTCTGTGAAGAACAAGCTTGATTCTCTAGATAAAGTTGGACCAAATGGATGAAGCAAACACTAAATGTTTCTGTTATAAAAATAATGTATTTCCTGCTATGAAGTGGGAAAAGCCTTGGACCCAAGACAGCAGTAAGTTCCTTCTTATATCAGTTTGGTCATCTCTGTATGGCTACTGTGTTCTACTGCACAGAAGTAATGTCAAGTATTACAACAGGGCTTCATTTGCTGCTTGACTTAAAATGACTACTAAGCCTCCTTACTGAACCCAATGCCCTAGAAAAGGAGTCTTTGTATTAGCACAGAAGAGGAATCAAATAAAGTAATCTCTCTGCTTTGTTCTCTCATAAAAGATCATTTCCTTCTTCAATACCACAATGTCACCACAAGTCAATGCAGATTAATGAAGTATAAGGAGACAAAAAAAAATGTCTGCTGTGGGAAATATTTCTATGCTTGCTTTCTATAGAAGTACTGATTAAAATGCATGGCTCCCTATAACCTTCAGATTTCCTCTATTTAAGCATTACTTCTTAGGGGGGAAAAAAGAAAGGAAAGATTGCAAATTAAATCATAGCTAAGCACTGTCATGCTGGTGGAGACAGTTCACTATGGATGAGTTATCTATTTAGACATACAAAATCAGTGTCAGTTTATCCTTCTGCAATGTCCTCATGCCTTTGAAAAAATAATAAAAAAATGTTGTGGCAAATGACATTTTGCTCTACTTTAATTTTTAAAAAAAATTTAATGCTACTAGGATTTATAAGATCAGTCTTGTATTAGGTCAGTCCAGCTGGCTAGCTGTTTCAAGGGACTGGGCACAGCCTAACAATATATGGTGAGCATGTGCAAAAATTACTAACCATAACAAGGGGTATATATCTGAAAATGTAGGATACAATATGGAAACAAAAGCCTTCATAGCCATAGATCAATAAGACTACTTAAGAAGTTGTCTGCCTAAGCAGGAGAGTTTGGAGATTTCTGTAGAATTTAAAAGTTAGCTTCCATACTTCAGTCATGGAATTAATGATAAAATGTAGTCAAGAAGCAAGACAGGGGACAGTAGCTAAGTCTACAACTGTGAATAATTAAACACAATAGAAGCAGATCAAGAACACAAATCGATATCTCATGAAGAGAAAACAACTTGTACCACCAGTGCATTTTTGTGGATAAACTCTATTTTGAGCTCTGTAAAGCTCAAACAGTAAACCCACCATTTGCAGCTGACGTGGGTCTGTACACAGAATTTTTATACAGTATAGCAGAAGAGGAAATGACACATCTGGAGCAGCAGGAATTGAATGTTAAGTTGCCAGCATCAAGGAAGCTTGTGTGAAATGACTAAAATCCATTTCTACTTACAGCGCAATAATATCCATGTCATATCTTACACCAGTTCACATCCACAGTAGCAAGGCTAGCTGAGAAGACAATGAATAAAGACATGGAGAATAAAATAGTCTTTTCTCCCAGTGCTGGTAACCTCTAGCATAGAAGAGCCTTGAGGTATCTTGACAGGGCACAGTGGAGGACCTTAACTTGACTACTGTTCTTCAAGGTTTTCCACTGAACTTAAGTCCACTGTGCATGCCAGAAAAAAGTGCATTCAGTTCTTGAAATCAGTTTATAAGTGTCATGTTTGGATAATTAAATTAAAATATTTATCTAAGGTATCATTGCTGTACTAAGGATTCTTGAGACAATGGTCAGACAAGGAACCTTGGATTTTTGCTAAATAAACAACCAGCAGCCCAGTACTCTTTTCTCTTCACAGAAAGTGAAGCACTACTAACAGAAGTAGCAGAACTACTCATATCAGCAGAACTAAGAGGACGTAATATTGGAAGAAGAGGACTGATCTCACCCTCCTCCTAAAAATACAAGCCATGTTAGCTTTAACTCTTAGGAGATGTGAAAGAAAGTAGCTCCAGACTATATCTACTGAAAATATTAATTAAAAGCCTAATTTGCTTTCTTATGGAAAACCTATACATTTAGGAAATGTTAACATAATATCTTTTATGTTGAAGTCAGATAATGATTTCATACATAGAGCTTCCTAATTGTTCTGACCATAAAATAAGCCTTCTCTTCAATAAAGAATGGCAAAATTATAAGAATCTATATTTATATATGCATGTATACACATACATCCACAAACTCAGTGATGTAGGGAAACAGAGAAAAAGAAACTTGGAAAAAAATTGGTAATTCTACTTACACATGCACAGAGATACCACCACGCTAATTATATGAAAAAAAAAAAAAGTCAGTGCTCAAATAGAGAAAGCACTAAGCTGTCCAAATTACGAGACATCCAAAATATATATAGCTAGTGATCTAGTTAGCTCTTCCCTGAAGGACGCACAGCAGAGGGAGAGAGGGGCTATATGTTACTTTGGACAAAAGAAAACAGTCTTGAAGAGGAGATCTTTTCTAATCCATAGAGAGTGAGTGATCTACACAGGAAATCTAGCACTATGAATCTGTGCGGGTTGGAAAGCCACCACTCAAAATGACCTAACTGCAGCTCCATTGTTGTGACACACTATTTCAGGAGCAGACAGAGGAGGTGGCATGAGCTCAGTGTCATTATCCAGCATGTTCATACATATTCTTGCTTGGCCCATTTCACTTGTATTGCTATGTCAGGGCAGGACCATAACCCTTCTTATTCAGAGGATGTTGACATGCCTATGCCTATGTAGCCTTATTAGAAAGTTCAAGAGAAACAGTGGGTCATCTGCACCTGCACACAAGTCCTGCAAACAGCACGGAGCTCACTCCACTGAGTCTGGAGCGCAGGTTCGCTGCAAAGTGAAGAGATAATGTGTGCTAGCACATCAGGGCTTCTTCACATTGGTCTGACTGGTGGAAAGAGGACACTAGACAACATCACATCTTACCACCTGTATCTGCACAGATCAACAGTTTCAGTGATGTACAACACAAGTAGATAAACCAAGATTTCCTTTGATAGTTCTACTTTCCTGTTTCTTCCCTCTTAACGAATAACACAAACTGTGACTAGATTACCAGCTGAGTACTGTGTCAGTATTTTGTCAGTAGAAACTACTATAATGTAGGAAATACATACAGGGAAAAAAAAAAACAAACTAAACAACTTCCCTGATCTGAAACTACCTCCCTATGTTAGAAAAGAGAGTTTTCTGCTCATTGAAGACCTTGAAGACCTGGACAAAAGCATTGATCTCAGTAGGGGACTACTGTTATCTGCTATTACAAAAGTATTTTCTACTACTGTGTCTAATGTTTTGAGTCTCACTTTGAAGACAATACTGTTGATGACCACTTTCTCAGACTCAAATGTGTGAGCATATACATGCATATGTATGTTGATCTTATGTTAGAATATGAAAGAGATTACATGCCTTCTTCAGACACTGGGGTATCATAGACTGCCCATCATCTTTACTGCCAAGCTGAAACCTCTGAGGTGAATGGGGGTGTTGTTCAAAAGCTGAAACAAAAGTCTTTCCATTTATCCCTGAGCAATTCCTCATGTGGAGTTGTTCTTCGAAGTACACTGTTAGGGAGGGAAGGAGAGAAGAATTTGTCTCCATGTTAAGCACTTTTATCATAAGAACTGAACACACAAGGTTTGTTTCAGAGCATATGACTAAAGCCACAACTCATTTTTTAAGTATATATCACTTGTGTGAGCACTGTGATTAATAATCCTTAAGTACCACAGGTGCAGACAGATGACAGGAAATCCTAGAGCTGAGGCCCAAGACAATACGTAGTATTAGTGTGTTAGACTTTTTGAGCTTCTGTGGTCTTTGCAATTTACTGCAAAAAATCTTAGAGAAATACCATGCAGCCAGTAAGCCTGTCCTCAAACTAAAACTACAGCAAACGTGCAAACGTTAGCTGTATTTATACTCCTGAGTGCTGGGGTGGACTACAATAAGCAAGGATCATCAATCACTATTTCTGCTCACAGAGAAAAACCTACACTCCTTCAAAGCAAGTAATTTTGAGCTAAATTGAAGCAAAACCAATCCCAAGGCAGGTTTCACAGCAATTACATTAGAGAAAAAAAATCTAAGCAAGAAAGGAAATGCAGTACATAGCTGTTTCCTTAATTCATTTAACATGCTAATAAAAAGAAAATTTTAAGAGATTCATTGATGAACAGCTTGTCCTGTGCAGCATTGTTCAAGGTCTTGCCCTTCAATCATCTAATTACAGTCAGAAAGATATTGCTGATGATAATCATCAGATTTGGCACTTGCTGTATATAGCATCTTTCATACAAGGATGTCAAAGATTCACAAACATCAGTTAATTGCTATTCTCATCAACTCTCTCACACCACAATATTAGCATTATATTCTTATATATTCAATATTTTATAGATATTGTAAGTTACTGGTAAGTACTCTAGGTTATTAATTCTATCACTATGCAACCTCAGTTAGCAAAAAGTCACAGAGCGAAACTAACACTTTTAGCTTACCAGAAGCGTTAGCCAACAGGCTTTGAAGTCTGCTCTCATGATTCCCAAATGTAGACTTCAAGGGCTGCATTTGCCCTCTAGTATAGTGGAGAATTGCTCAGAACTAGTGGCTGCTTTGATTTGGGGAGCAACATTATTTATCATTTGTATTTAAACAAGCACTGGATAGAGCATTCATCGATTCTTCAAGTTTACTGAGCAAGAATTATTTTTGCCTAAGGTTTGCAAGAGAATTATATGATTTCTTATTTTCTGCTCAGAAATCCCCCCTGCTTTTTCTGAAAGATTTCTTTTCTGTCCTTCCAAAATGAATGTGGAGATCAGATCTCTACCAGCCTGGATTCCAGACCGACACGATAATCAGAGGAAGAGGACAACATTTCAGGAAAATTATATCTCTATGAAATGTATGTGATCCTGATTCAAGACACCAAAATAAATCTGAATCTTTGCTTCAACCAGAACAGACAACTTTGTTGGAGCTGTACATGAACATGAAATAAAGCCCCTTATCCCTTTGTCTCCTCTCCACCTCCAGAGCTACCTTTTGGGTATCCAGATGTGATGGCTATCCCTTTTCTTCTTCCTGTTCCTGTAACTATCTTCAACACTCTGCTCAGTACCAGTGACTGTGTTCTTTCACAAGAAACAAGGTCATACTATATACCATCTGTCTGGTTTGCAGTTTCATATGAAAGCTTGTCCTGTTCATCTCTCCTTTTGATCAAGTCATAGAACCATAGAATAATAGAATGGTTTGGGCAGGAAGGGACCTTAAAGATCATCTAGTTCCGACCCCCCTGCCATGGGCAGGGACACCTCCCACTAGACCAGGTTGCTCGAAGCCCCATCCAGCCTGGCCTTGAACACTTCCATGGAAGGGAGGGATGTCCTTCCAAGGGAAGGACATCCACAAGTCTGCACAGAAGCAAACAAGCTCAGGACCACAGTCACATTTCCTAGCAACACTTCTAAACAAAGCACATTGTTTGGGAAGGAGATACACTCTGCCCATGACTGTGATCTTGCTGTTTCATACAAACAATGCCACCCTCTGTGGCATGTTCCTATAGTCTTGGTGAATACTGTTACCTGCTGCCTTTGCAGGACCTAAAATTTTGTGATGTGCGAGACATTCTGGGAGCCTGTCATGAAATTCTGTCCACATCACTGAAAATAAGACGCTGCATCAACATTTGTCTAAACCATGGAGAGACTGGCTGCTAAACTTCATCTACAAAACTGCAGAACTCCAGATTATTTAATAAAAAAAATATCAAAATATAGTAATATTAATTTTAGAAATTTTGCTGCCCTGCCATTTCAATCAAAATGTATTTTAGATTCAGACATAATTAGTTTATGCCAAAAAGAAAAAGGTATTCATTTATTATAGAAAAAAATTTATGTTATTTTGGAACCTGCGTCTTCCATTGCATTGCTTGTGTAGGCAGAACGAGAGAATGAATTAAGGAGCTAATTAAGGAGAGAATGAAAAACTCAACACAGCAAATGCACAAGAAATTATACATCATCCAGTCAAGCTTTTGAGCACACAGCTCTCCAACCCTGTGACTTTTCAACAGCTCTACATACCAATGAAACACATGTTGAATGTATTTTGAGGTTGATTTGTCAAAAAGGTTTGCAACATCTTCTGCATTCTGTCATTTCTGTAGGTACCTTCAGATTCTCACTTGCCCTCTTTCTGCTGTCATAGGTATATAATAACTATGTAAGATGTAGCTGATCCCTTTTGTCCTGTGCATTGCCAAGAGCAGATTTATAAACAGCCAGGCAACAAACCAGAGCACAGAAGTCCGTATCAGATTATCTATAATTTTAATCTGGCAAAGCAGTTCTGCACCCCCTGCTGAATTATTAGTGATTAATGGTACCATCAGGTCAGCAAATATTGTAGCTATGTCCTCAACATCTCCCTCAAAGTAACTCCCACGCGACAGGTTTGGAATAGACCTCCAGAACACCAGAGATGAGCTCCTTCAAAATTTACTTTTTGCAGCTGCTCTGGGGGCCATCCAAACACCCACCATCTCAAGGGGAAATAGTTTCTTTGACAATCTAAAACCCCATGAAAATTCATAGCACGAAAGCAAATTCCACTGTGTAATAAGACTAGCACTGGAGTTTCAATAAATATAGACCTAAATGCCTTCTTGTCTAACCGCTTTTATAAGCTCCTTGAAGACAGGATGTAATGTGACACTCGGTGCAGCACTTATGCAAGAAATCTCTTTGTAGTAGGCTTTATCTTTCATCTCCATGTAGTCCATACAGACTTACACTTAAAAAAAAATCTGTAGCGCATGTGGAAAGATGAACTGCTCTGAGAACAGGTATTTCCTCACCATGAAAATGCATTCAAGATGAAGGCTTGCCTTCTCACAAATGCATTTGAACTTGAATTGACTTCCTTTAAAGAATTCATAGAAAACTGATGCTCTATTGCAATGGACATCACAAAAAAACATGGGCACTATTTGTTTCATTTAAAGTTCAAAAAATAGACCTAGCCTCCATTAATTATTTTTTCTAGTAAGAACAGAGTTAAGCCACTATGTCTAGACTCTTTTAAGCAGAATGTTAAAAATTTTAAAGGCCACAATCACTTTACATTTGATTGACTGAAAACTGATGTTATGCCAGACTTCTGAATAGTTTAGTATTTATGTTAATCCATATATTATCATTAGAGTAAATCTGACTAATTTAAAGACTTGGAAAGTACGTTATTTGTGCAGCACAGAGCTGAGACCTTGTAATGCCCCTCTCTCCATATTACAACCTACATTGCCTAAAAACTTTTTGTGGCTATGGAAGGAGAGCCCAGTTTAGGTTTACAGAGGACAGCAAAGGTTCTCAATTTTCTGATGCAGGATCCTTTTTTTCTTCAATGTTTTGAGATGCAATGGGGTGGCTATCAGGGGAAGGAAGACAACACACTGCATATTGTACTGATGGTTTGGGAATAAGAGAAAAATTACTTCACAGATCTTGCTGCAGGTATGCTATCACCTTTTCAATTCATTATTGCCACTTAGCTGGGGATTAGCAGCCAAAACAGCTGATAAGACATAACAGATCTTGCTGCTACCTATGAAATGAATTTAAACTAATTGTTTCTATGTTAACTATCACTACACTGCCACGTTAATCCTGGTGGCTTTTAAAATTTCCACCCAGATCCACAAGAGCACTTCAGCCTACCACTTCAATGCTAGCTGAGACTAACTGACTAACTGAAAATCAAGATGTCTGACAAAAAACCAAAAGTCCTTGGTTCAACAGGCCAATCCACACTGATGTAAATTTCACTCAGTCATGCCACAACTAATTCCCTAATAACCAAATTTTATTACTATACATGGTAAATTTTATCCTTCAAGCTGGTACAGATGCAGGTTTCGCTCACACCAGTATAAATACAACCAAGAGTAACCTCATACATTTCAATACAATGAGATAAAGAGTAATCAGTACAAAATCGAAGTATTTAACTCAGGTCTCAAGACATTTAGCATATATTTTGTTATTCTACAGTCTGCTAAAAACCTAAACATTAACAGTTTCCCATAATTGTGCCCAGGTGGAGACTAAAGAAGCAAAGAGACTCTTTGAGCTGTGTTTGTCAAAAAGACACGTGGATAGCAAGACCAAGAGTGAAGAATGGTTGGATAAATCCAGCGATTTAGAAACACTTGGAGAATGAAAAAACTCCACATTATTTGTGCTATTCTGTAAATGGAAAATAATACTGTTTTGTTTTTACAGAGACACTCAGATCTTCTTGAAGTTGCCCATTTGCTGTGAAAGCCATCATCAACAACTAAAAGTAATTTCTCAGTATTTAGGCCCACGTACTAGTCCATACCGTGTATTGTAATTCTGGCAACCTTTGTATGTTCATAAAAAAGAATATAAAAAAAATGTTAAACCTTTTTTTCTTTTATTTCTCTAGCACAACTTCTTTAAAAGCCTTTATTTTTTGCCTTGCATTTTGAAGCCCTTGTTTTTCATGAGTGAATAACCTAATTTCAGCTCCAGTTTTATTAAGGAAAGTGATCAAAGTGCAAGGCACAACTGGCCATTCTCAGCATTACAATGTGTACATCACATGCATGTTGATTAAACAACCGATTTTTCATCTGGGAAAGACTTTCAAATAACAGCCATCTGTTTTTATAACTTTTGTGTAGCACTTGGTAGATCTCACAGAGTGCCATCAATACAGTGAGTTTTTTATTTGTTCATCTCTATAATTTTACAATGGAAATTAAAAATTCCCTTATTGTTTGGTAGTTGGATTATCTCCTTGAGCTATCTGAGCCTAATACTTGCTTGGTATTGAGCACCGATTCAGAAAGCTGATGGGAAAAAAAAATGAACAAAATATTTTGGATGCTGAAATATTTCACAGAATGTCTGACTCCACCTGAATAGAGAAAGGGTTCTCAGCTGGGCTGCAATCAATGTTAAAGTCTCAATATTGCTACTTCTCCAATGACACACAGAAAACAATAATCTGCTTATTAGCATAATACCATTTAGTATAAATACCACAGTGGCACGGAAGGGGTAGTTGGGATCTACTGCACTAGGCACAGTACAATATAACAGACTGACAAGACAACCCTCTGAGAAGGTTGGGCAGCTTGAGATAGATTTAAAAAGCAAATCAAACACACACAAATAGAGTAAGGTAAAGTTCATAGGGTAAGAAGGGAACAGGGAAAAGAAGACAGTGAAAAAGAAAGCGTAACTAATATGGAGTTGGAAGTCTTCTTTAGGCAGTAACAGTAAACACAGCCGTGTGCTATGAGAGAAGGGGGTTTTGAAGAGAGATTCTGGAGAACAAGAAGGAGATTTAAGGATTGTAACCGTGAGTTCTTCTTCCTGGAAAAGTACAGCAGGAGACTACCTGCCAGGAAAGAAAAATCACTCGTTCTTTAGCCAAGATTAATACATTTTCTATACATCTTTAAATGCCAGGCAATTGCTGTATTCCCATCTGAATCATACACAAGAGAAGCATGAATTAAGTGACCTAGATAAAATAAGAATTCACTCCAGATTTCTATTAACCCCTAACTGAAGAGTATAAATTGAGTTAATATTTTGGAGTTTTGCGTACTTTCAATTTATAGGTGATTCTTTATTAGCTGTGAAATGCTGTTGTTAAGCAGAGACATGGATTTCCAAGTCAAAGGAAACAATTATAAACAAAGAAATCCACAGTGGAACCTTAATATGAGCTTGCACACAATCTGCTTTTCCTGTGGCTCTAAATAAAGGGTTGCAAAGGCATATAAAGTATTCTGTTGTCTGTTTAACAGGAATTTCAGGCATGCAACAGTTGTGCTGTTTCACTGGTGTCCTGCTACTGCTTCCGCACTTACAGAGCCAAAGTTCCCTTTTCTTACGCATTTGTACTGTAATGATTTTTGCCATAAAACCACTCAGTAGTTAAGCATGTCCAGTGCAGTAAAATACATAACAAAATAGGTTCCCTATGCTGCAAGTCTCATAAGAGCATTTCATGTGGGAAGACTTCCAGGCCACTTTGGTAATTCCCTCCATTGCTTTTGAGTTTCTACTCTGGCTTGGAGAAAGGATGGGTGTAGCTGTGAGGAGTAAGTATTCACATTCAACTATATAGCAGCAGGGCTAGACATACACTGATACTGAAAAAGACCATCCTGGCATCTCAATCAAGAGAAATATGGGAAAAAGAAAAGAAAAAAAAGTTATATGGGAAAAGAAAAAGTAAGGACTTGTGCCACTGGAATGCAGATCCAATCAAAATATGGAAATGTCCTTAATTCCCCTGCTAAGTAGCTATTATTCTATGAAATTTTTGGCGTGCCTTCTCTCTTTGCAGCCATTCCTCTGTGACAATTCTGTCCATGCTCAGAGGTATCCCAGGAAATCACTCTGAATATGAAAAAGAGAGTAATGCCTAAATTCCAGAGTGCAAAGTGACGGCCACCATCCACCTCCTGGACTTGTTGTATGCAGAGGACAAAGGAGAAGAAAAAACAAACCTGGGACTTCATATTTTAGGGGGCACACTCTGCAGAAGAGAACCGTCTTGTGCAATCTTGGACAAACTATTTCCCACCTGGCACTCCTTGTTGCCTCCAGCTGCAGCGCAGGAACAACACTTCCTTGCCTCCCAGACACCTTGTGAAGGCAGACACACTGAGATCTGTGCCTGGAGCGATGCTCCCAGGACAAAACCACACAGGTCCACGCAACAGCACTTCGGGAAGAGCTTCAGCAAAGAAGTCGGACTGACGAGATAGAGTTAGTGAATTACCTGTCACCCCCACATGTTGTTCCACGCAAACAAATCTGGAAAATAGCTGAAAGGAGCACTGTCGTTGCCCATTCTGGAGGGAAGAGAGGACTTGTTTTTTTATTAAGAGCTTTTACTCTACTAACATTTACCAGAACCAAATCTATCATTGAAAAGGGAGTTGAGAGAGGGATTAAAAAAAAAAGAAAATTAAAAACACAGCCTTTCTAAGGGAGCTCTGAAGATGAGATAAGATAGCTATTTATATACATTTAAAAATAATTCTACTGACTGGAGCTCAGCAGTGTTGAATCGGATATCCGTTATACTCAATTGACACATTTTATGCAGTTATGCAGAAGTTATTTAAGTAAAAACAAAGTGTATTTTCACTTTGTTCTCTTTTAAAGCATTAATAAATCATGTTCATTTTATGTAGAGTATTATATAGATTTCACATTTTTAAACAGAAAAGAGCTATGCAGAATGTGCTTGAAAATAAGGAAAATCTATGTTTTTCCCTATTGACTGAAGCACTCCACTCTAAGAGCGAACTTTTTATAATCTAATACAACCTAGAGCACTATTCCACAGTAAACAAAGATTGTGAGTCACAAGATTTTCAAACAAATCAAGCATCCCTGTGCTATCTTCTAACATGAATGCCTACTACAGCAGGATTTTAGCCTTGTGCAATGCCATCTCTGACTCTTGTTCAGCAATCTGCAGTAAAACCTATTGCCACATCAGCCACGCTTACAGATCGTAGCTGTAGGAGTACTCAGTAGCCTGTCTTTAAGGGGAAAAAACCCATAAATTAGAACCCAGGGTTGACTTTAATAAAACAAAGCCCTCTAACAGAAAATGTACATTTGTTTGTGACAAATTTTTTAGGGCCAAATATTTTACTTAGTGACAAATTCACTTCTAGATATGTGCGCCATGTATACTCTCAGATTTCTACTTGTCCAGTGAAGACTCGCTGCTCATCAGTAAAAGAAAGCCTTTCACACTAGACAGGAAAGATCACACGGAAGTTGAAAATTCTATTTCATGGGTAGGTCTTTGAGCAGATAATGCACTGAAAAGCATCCATAATGCAGCAGGCTGCTCTTTCTCATGATGACAGAAAATCAGCCTATGTATGTTCCCAACCATTCAAGCACCTCAGTGTACTATAGCCACAGAATTAAGCCAGCTGCCCACCTAACAGCCACTGCAGCACAGCAAAGTAGTGATGACTTGTTATGTCAGAAAATACGTCCCTTCGTCTATGTAAATCTGACAGGAATACAGGTGGAAAAAAAGAGGATGGCGGAAGTACGCAGCAGAGGCTGGAAATGTGCAGGAATTCATTGCTTGTTAAACATGCTAGTCTTTCTACATGGTGTTTAGTGCCATTACATAGAAGTCAGCAGAGAATTGTTACCCTATAAGATGGCCCCAAAAGATTGTAAAAATTTTTATGTTCTTTTAAGTGCTATATAGCAATGTCTACTTTTTTTCTTCTTTTTTATTAAATACAACCATCTTGGTTTACTTCTGCAGAGCTTTCACATAAGGGCTATTTCCAGACCACGCTATGCAGCAGACACTGTCCTCATTTCAGTGCCCCCACGTTCCTGATTCAGCACAGATTTGTGGAGGAGACAGAAACAGCAGACACATCTTGTCTTTTCTCATGGCACCCCCTCCTTCAACAGCATCACACATGGATGCTCTTTTGTGCAACAGAGGCTTGGTTTCTTACTGTAGTGTTAAGTAAAGCATCTGAGAAAGACTTTGAACTGCTTGGGCTTTATGTGTGCAACCTCCATTGCCTTTGAACTGTGTAGCAATGATAATATCCTGTCTGGTGATGGTTCCTTACCTGCTCAAACCAAAAGGATTATTTTCTCGAGTTCAGCAGGTATTGGATTATGCCCACAATGCTCATAAACAATTTGCACAGTCTGGAAACTAGAAGGCACTTTAATGGGAAAAGATGGGTTTATGAGGACAGAGAGATTTTTCTACACAGAAAAATTCTACTGATGGGCAGAAGTGACCTAGGTTTAACACATCATTTAAATAGCAATTCCTTTCAGCAAAGCATACTCAGACTGCAGGAAGGTTTTCTTCATTAATTCACTTCATAATCCATTTCTTCCTTAATGAAGGGGAGAAAGAACATTTATTTCAAAGAAGATCTATGTCATCAAATGCATATTATTTGTTCTTGGCTTCTCTCTGATTGCAAAGTTGCCATCAAAATGATTGAAATTATTTATAGCAAAGCCCACCAAATAAAGATCACCAACCTAAATAAACCATTCACAATAAAAGGCTTATTTCTGCCTACAGCTACAAAGAGGTCAAACAATGAAGAAAGGCATAATTGAATACTTAGAAAACAAAACCAACTAATGCTCCTATTACTGTATTGTTCTGTTTTTTTGTATGTATTGTTAAAGTTAAGGGTAAAACAGATTGTAAGAATAAGACTTTCATTAAAATGCATATTACATGGTTCTTACAGACTACATTTCTGTACAGATCATTAAGAACACATTTAAATAAAAATTCCATCAATACAAATTACATATAGCTGAATGTTTACTATGCCAATGTACTTTTACTAAGCTAAATTGCTTCTCATAGGCTTGGAAGCATACCCACTTAGCTGAACCAAACATAACATCAAACTATGTTCAAGTCTCCAAAAGAGAGCACATTACTTGGTCAGAACTAATTTACTGGCTAGTAAGCAAATGGTTAAAACACAAATTGCTTCCAATTTAAATGTTTTCATGTTATTTGCACTTGAGAAATGCTCTCCTTTGTCATCACCGGGGAACACTCTGCTGTTCTCATGCAAAACAAAATCTGAAGCAGGAGAGAAAAAATACATCTATTATTAATTAGACATAAATTATTCCTAATCTACACACAGTGCTTAATCCCTGGCTCACAGAAATGCAAATCGTGCTTCAGAAACAATATGTTAACAAGCCATTTGTCAGCAGCAGACAGGAGCCCAAGCTCAATATAAAATATAGAACAAATGCTTCAAGCTCACTCCAAAGTAAATGCTGATTGAAGGTTTACCCTGAGCTGTACAGAAATGCAAGATGGAAAACTGTGCAAATAAAACAGTTCACATTGTAAGCCTGTTCCTCAGTTCAAGGGTAGGAAAAAAAAAAAAACCCACAAGAAATATGAAAATGTTTAAGAGCTGTAATGGTAAAAAGTATTGAAAAAGTGTTCCTGAAGACATCCTCTGCTTCCAGGCTTAAGCACCATGTTCCAGAGAAGAAAAATATTTGCCTTTTGTGAATCTATGCCTAGTAAACATTTTGTAGACCCTTCTTCCCAAGGCTAGAAGCACATCAGACTAACTGAATAGCTTACCTGATCCACTCAGGAAAATCCTATGTTCCTATGTGAAACACAGAAAAAATGTGAAAGATAGTGGAAAATGTTCCTAAAAGCTTCATCTGAAAATGTTTTTTTTTCTTCCACATGGAGACAAATAATGTAATTTCTGTGATATTCTATTATCTCATCAAGTTTGAGAGAAACACTCCCCAGCTTGGGAAGAGGTGAACACATGGAGACTCTACCTTTCGTGTAGTGTGCTGTTCATTACAATTTCAGCAGAAACAGGAATTTCCTCCCTCCTATACACAGAGATAATGCAGCAAAAGCTGAGTAACTAGGAAAAAACAGCTCCCTCCATTAATGATGCTGATCCTCAATTACTCTTCTGCCTACCTTCATGCTCTTTCTCTTTGCAGGTGGCTAAGTGTCACAGGAATATGCAGATATTTTCTGTTGCTATGATGAATTTAACTGCCTTGTTAGGGAAGCTGCACCAGAAAACTGGGATAAAGCACGCTACACGAGTAGGTGGCCTCTGTGAAATTCACCTAAAGATGATCCCAGCAGTCCTAGCTTTAATGAGTATGAAAGGTTGTGCACCCAGACACCAGAAAAAATGTCAGCTCAGGAAAACTGCCAGGCAAAATTTCTTGGAGAGGTATAAGCAAACATCTGGCTATAGAGAGTCAGGCACAAAGTTCCCTGGTAGTATACTAAGACCAAAGGGTTTCACTTGTCACCATGGGGGAAACAAAATTAACTGCATTACATCTTACACTGTGAGTGTATTATAGTATTTGAATCAAGCCATTCGGTATTTAACAGCAGGAGGATATTCCTAGGGTGAAGATACATGTGCTGCCATCCTCAAAGCCATCTTCCCAGCAGTTCAGAAAAATAAAGCTACAATGTACCTTTAGGTAGGATGGCATACAGGGCATAGAGCTCCCAGAGGAATATAAACAGTGGCAAAAAAAAACCCAAAACATTTTGCAAGTCCATTAATATTAAGAAGACCAAAGAGTTTGTCTGCTTCTTGATGAAGAGTGAGACTCACCAATGTGCCACTGAAAGCCAGAGTGTTTGGTATCTTTTTAACTCTCATCTTCAATAAAATATCTGGGGACTGTGACAAGAGGGAGATACAGGCTCTCAGCCTAAAATAGTCTTTGCGTACTGAGGAAGAGTTCAACTACAGAGAACTGGCTGCTCACGCAGGAGTTAAGGGCAGTTTCCTTTCCTTTCCTGCAGAGACAGGAGACAGTCCAGCAGATTTCAGTATCACAGTTGAATTTTCTGTCCTCAGGAAGACAGGAAGAGGTAACATGCCTTATGGAGAGAGAAGTGTCTGAATATGTCATATATCTTAGCTTCAGTACAGCTTTTGGCATTTATAAGATGCTTCCAACCAAGCTAGGGAAATATGGCCTCTACAAAACTACTATGAAGCAGTCCTTGTTTGAAAGCACATACAGTAGCTATCAGTGGTCAACAACAATGCTGCGAGGACTCATTAAACAGATTACTGCTGCCACTCACCACACGCCAAACACTATGTTGCTTTTTCAGTACAAAAATTGATCGTGAAAAACTCAACATGAAATTTTGCACGGTGGTGTGAACTCACACATACTGGAAGAGTAAGCTGCCTTTAAAAATTGGAGAAACACTTTGAAAAATACAATTCAATTCAACGAGGGAATGTGCAAAACTTGTAAAGTTGTAGGGAGGAACAGTATGTCTGGAGGGAGGGTGGAACATGATGGTAAGGAGAGATAGATCTGTAGAAAAAGATGCAGTGGAAAACAAGTTCATGAAGTAGCCGGAATTTTTGTGTAAAACACCTTCACCATAGAGGGAAATATAAACAGGAGTATTATCAGGAAGACAAGCGAATCCCCAAATACTCCCACTCTGGTCTGCATTGCTAATACCAAACCTGAGCCATCTCCAGTGCAGACACTCCGAGTCAAGAAACTACTAATGAGTTGGAGAAATTTATGGGTCTATGAAATGGAGAAATATTTAACTTACTGGGATCTGTAGCCTGTAGAAGAGAAGACTGAAGGGACAAAAAATGCTTTAAATAATCAAAAAATATTTGAAGAATGTTCAGCAAGGAATAAGGGAATAACTTTTTCATTGTGGCTTCTGAGAATGAAATGGGCTTATGTTGCAGGTATTTAGATCAGAGACCGCGGAAAGCTTTCTAACAGTGAGGATAGCTAACAGCTGGAACAGTTTGACTAAGGAGATTATTATACGATCTGCCTTGGGCTAATGAGCTCTCTATCATTTAAAATCAGGCCAGAACATGTACCCCTAAAATCTCCAAATACTTTTTAAATATCCATCTCCTAGCATAATAAATGCCTCAGCTTCTGATTTACTGCTGGAGACACTGTTATTATGCCGCAAAAAGGAAGCTATCATCCAAGTATCACTGCATCTGGCAGAGCGGTACACTCCTGTGTCCTCTGTACTATATACGCACAGCCTGCACAACGCCATTCAGCATAAGCCTACTACTGAGCATATGATTTTCATCACATGTGCTGTCCTCCCTCCATGAAACGCATTCTTGGATCATATTCTAATTTACATTTTCTCTTGGCTTCTGAGAACTGCTTGATGCACAAATACACAATGTCACAGCAATGACAATTGCTGCTCCACTACTATTCCCACAGAAAGTCAATTGAATTTCAATTTCTTTTAGTGGGGAAAGCCAGGAGGAGCCAATTATCGTTGCTTTAACACTGTGCAGTTTTACCTTGGGCGTCACTTAAAAACATTTCAGATCCTGCTTGCAACCTTCCTCCCGATGTGTTGCTCTGACTCCCAGTAGCAGTACGGTATTGAGGGAGGGCTGCACTAAATACACTTAGCCATGTTGCTCATATTAGCAAATAAATAGAATATTATATATTCTAAATATTATAAATAAAAAGAAACACAATCGAAAATTAATGCTGTTCGCTCTTTGTTTTACAAACTATATTTCAAGGCATTGTACTGCATTCTCCCTGTCACAACTTATTAACGGATGAAGTCAGTGTGATTCTTTACATTTTGGACTTAATTCCCTAACCTGGAAGAAATTTTGGCTCTCCCTATGCCAGGGTGGGAGAGTGTCAGTACACAGTGAATGCTGCATGTTCAACAGCTACTCCCATGAGTTTATGAGATCACGTCCTTCACTTGCATTTGCTAAAACCACAGAATTACTGAGAAGCATTTCCAATTGCCTACTGATTGGCTCATAATCCTGCAATATCAAGGGTGTAGCTCTGAAAATCCGTAGCAGATGTGCTCCCTCAGTTTCAGCTCATCAGGATGTGTAAACAGTTGGGCTCTGCCAGCAGAGCCGATGCCATTCTCAGAGTCAGCGGAAGGTGGAGGAGCTGCGGTCTGGAAGGAAGCTCTTAGGCAAATTAAGAGCACAGTGGCTGAAACAGAAAACTCATTTTAGATCATTATGATTTAGAGCTATCATTGAAATGAGGCAAACAATACAAGTCACAGCTTTTTAAATGAAGCTGTAATGGCAACACAATGGCTTTCAAGCCAAGTTCTCAATTCTACAGCTCACATTGTGAAAATTATGAAGCAGCTTATGCACTACCCAGGAAGCAAAGAAAAGCGCTGTGTTATTTTCTTAGCAACTGCTCTAATTGCAGATCTATCTATCTATCTATCTATCTATCTATCTATCTATCTATCTATCTATTTGTCTGTCCATCTTTTGTTTTTTTCTGCTTCTCTCATACAGTTGTATGATTTCCAAAATTTGTTACTATGAGGTAACAGCTGCAGCTTTGCCCTTTTCCTCAAACATCCCTGGTTTGGGCTTGAGGCAGCACTGATATTCAAAGAAATATTGGCTAAAGATTTCAACGTGTATAGACCACAGACTTTGAACTTGTGAAGCACTGGGTTTTATTCTAAAAATCAATGTCTGATATTCATATATATGGTGCCTACACTCTTTCAAATTATGATTTTTACCACTCCTCAGAATTAAGCTGTAGGAGGAGATTTTCAAAGTAGAAATGAAAGCAGTAAGTTGTGCCATTCTGGTTAACTTTCTTAAGAGGTTAACACATGAACAAAGGACTGAAAAAAAGTACCAGAAATTTCTCATGAGGCAGTTTTTCAAGGAAAAATTAACTGACATTGCAGTATTTTTTAACACCATCATTGACATCTTGGCTAAATGAAAGTGGTATCTGTCAAGAGGCTATCTAAAAATGTCAGACAATCACAACTTTCTAGTTCTTCAACTGTAAAATTAGAATAAATGATCTTCCCTCCCCCTTTTGTTTATTGTGTCTGTTGACTCAGCAACTTCACACCATGAATGAGCAACCACGTCATCAGCCTGTGAGCCACTCCTGCCAATCCAAATGTGACAGTGAACTGGTGCCTTGCAGAGCACAGGGTCAGGGTAGCTCCGTGGTCTACAACTGTGCTGCCAGCACATTGTACGCGGAGGACATTCCTGGTGCAAACACCAAGGTGTTTTCAGCCCCTGAGGGCTTGCCCTCATTCCAGCCTTCAGCAAACCTGCGTTGGTGCATCTCACCCCGGCACCATGCTGCGTTAGAATCATAGAATCATAGGGTTGGAAGGGACCTCTGGAGATCATCTAGTCCAACCCCCCTGCCAGAGCAGGGTCACCTAGAGCAGGTTGCACAGGAACGCATCCAGGCGCGTTTTGAATGTCTCCAGAGACGGAGACACCACCACCAATCTGGGCAGCCTGTTCCAGTGCTCTGCCACCCTCAAAGTAAAGAAGTTCCTCCTCATGTTTAGGTGGAACTTCCTATGCTCAAGTTTGTGCCCATTACCTCTTGTACTGTTGCTGGGCACCACTGAAAAGAGACTGGCCCCATCCTCCTGACACCCATCCTTTAAGTATTTATAAACATCGATGAGATCCCCCCTCAGCCGTCTTTTTTCCAGACTGAAGAGACCCAAGTCCCTCAGCCTGTCTTCATAAGAGAGGTGCTCCAGTCCCCTAACCATCTTTGTAGCCCTTTGCTGCACTCTTTCCAGCAGTTCCCT
>VWZL01005121.1:32142-77860 GCA_013396915.1 Stercorarius parasiticus
TCACTGACCTCCAGCTAGACTCTGTGCCCCTAATCACGACCCTCTGAGCTCTGTCTTTCAGCCAGTTTTCAATCGACCCCACTGTCCATTCATCTAACCCACTCTTCCTAAGCTTCCTGATGAGGATGCTGTGGGAGACCGTGTCGAACGCCTTGCTGAAGTCAAGGTAGACAACATCCACTGCCCTCCCTTCATCTCTCCATCCAGTCATGCCATCACGGAAGGCTATCAGATTAGTCAGACATGATTTCCCTTTGGTGAATCCATGTTGAGTACTTCTGATAGCTTTCTTTTCCTCCACATGCCTTGAGATGATGCCCAGAATGAGCTGTTCCATCATCTTTCCAGGGATGGAGGTGAGGCTGACCGGCCTGTAGTTCCCCGGGTCCTCCTTCTTGCCTTTTTTGAAGACTGGAGTGACATTGGCTTTCCTCCAGTCCTCAGGCACCACGCCTGTTCTCCAGGACTTTTCAAAAATGATGGAGAGCGGACCAGCAATGACATTTGCCAGCTCCCTCAGCACTCTCTGGTGCATCCTATCGGGGTCCATGGACTTGTGAATATCTAATTGATATAATTGATCCCTCACTCGATCCTCTTCTACCCAGGGGAAGTCTTCCTCTTTCCCTGTTACTTTCCCCAAAGCCTGGGACTCATGAGGGCTGAGCTGAGCAGTAAGTTAAGCACCATCAATGCACACAGTTTCAGAGCTTCCCGAAACTGGGGAAACTGCAGTAGGACAACTGCACAGGGGACTGCCTACAGCTGGATAAATTCAGGGTAAATAGTCCATTCACAGAAATACTAAAGGGATTTTCTACATAAAAATATCTGAATTTTTCAATGCATCTCTCCCAAATATTCTCCAGTAAGACAGCTGTAATAGCATGACCAAGGAGAGAACCACTATATCTGAAGTTAGCAAAACATAACTCAGCCCACCCGTATGTCCTCTGGAATCAGAGCTAGCAATGACATACTGCACTTTGCATCTATTCAGCCTTTCAGAAACAAATAGTCCAAATAAGGTGTGAGTTAAAAGCTTCTAAAAGGAAGAATATCAAGATACACAGGAAAGTGGGAACCGATAGTGCATTTCAATGAGGGTGGGAACTGAGAACACATAGTGTTACTTTGGTATTTCTGAGACTATTTTCTGTTTTCAGGGGATGATGATGTGAAAAGGAGACAGGTGTTCAGAGTAGGGTAGAACCAGGCTGTAGGCAACCCAAGCCAGGCAAGATGCTAACTGTCCTGCATTCCCTTGCACTATTTCAGCAGACCCTGAAGACTACAGTTCATATTTGTGGGAGTAATCTGAGTCTTAATTGACCCAAATCTTTCTGTTTTCACATCGTAGATGCCAGGGAGCAAGAAGGTTGAGGGAGAGAAGGGAGAGGAGAAATATCCTCCCTATTTTCAGCTGTAAACTTCAACAGTCTTCAAACCTGTATATCCAGCATTTTTTATGAACATGATGAATGATCTAGCAGAGATCTCAACTATCTTACTAAGAATATGCTTATATGAGAGAGCACAGGAGGCTTCTTTAGCATAATGACTCCACTGAGAAAGAGAAGCTCATAACTATCACCTCACTGAGCGTGTTGCCAGTAAGCCTGAAAAATAAAGAAGAAACACAGTTTCCATAGGGGCTTGTAATGTTCTTTTCTGGACCCTTCTTGTACAGGCTCAGAATTCATGAACAATTTAAACAGCTCAGAAAGGCATGGCAGTTCCAGTATGTGGGCTGTCAAGTTAATTTATGAGTGTGTATAATTGGGTCGTTGCTTTTCCTCTGGAAAGATGAAACAGCTGAGCCAAGAAAGATTGGTATCTACCATTTCCAATATACAAAGATAGATATTTTTAGGTCTGAAAAGAGAAACAGAGAAGCATCTGTGCCACCACTAAGAGGTCTGCAAGGTATAAAACTGCATCACTGAATATACTTTCTAGACGCAGGGCTCTAATCATCACTAACTTACAGGGCTGAACGGTAACTGCAGAGAGGTTCAGAGCAGCACCGTACCCCAGGGAGTTCCCAGCAGAATTCTGCCTACAGACAAAACAAGCAGGCAGAATGCCTTCTAAGGAACTGCAAGAATAAAGACTTTATTCTAGCCTCTGTACTGCCTCTAAAATGGAAGTGGATGTGGGATAAAGCCACACCCTAACTAGCCATGCTCCTTTTGTGCAGGCGATATCGGCCATGTGACAAATCCCACAGGACTGCAAGGAGCATCCTTACTGAGACTCTAGCTGCTGCTCTCAGAGAAGCACATATAAAGGGAGCCGTCCTGTTTCGAACTCCACACCCTCTAACTAGGCATGCTGGAGGTGTCAGAATCTGTCCCTTAATAACTGCCAACTTATGAGGTCAAATATAATGTATTAATTAATTCCCAATTAATTACACTGGTTGCCAAGGGCAATGGTTCCAAAGCAAATGGGTGTAACTATTACTATGTTTAGTGAAATACAGTACAAGAGTTACTTGCACAACACCTTTTAATTTGATGAACAAAGGCTTCATCTGAACCGTGGAAGCTGGGGCACTTTGCGATTCCCAGCTCTGAGGCTAGATGTGAAGATCGCATGCTAGAATAAGTCCCACATTTTGGGTATTCCTAGTCTTTATCACAGTTTCTCCTGGAAGGAAATCTAAGAGGGTGAGAATGGAGGGAGGTGCGGTGTATGCCATCACACCTCCCTCTCCACGTGACCGGGGAGAAAAAAGGATGGAGATGAGGATACACCACAGAGCATGTACTTAGATACAGGCAAAAAAGGTTAGATTTACTTTGGCACATTGATAGTAAAGAAGAAATGAGTCTTCAGATCCTTCCAGTGACAAATATACAGCCCTTGGATTTCAAAACAAAAACAGCATTCTGAAAAACTCTCCTTGAGGATTTTGTCTGCAGCTCTACCATGTGCTTGCATAGTATCTGGGCTTACAAAAATGCACACATATGCATACCATGCATATATACCTATCAGTTATCACCATTCTTATGATTCAGCATTATCTCCTGCCTCAGGTTTCCCTTGGTCATTCAATGTCCAATTTTGGAACTGCTTCCAACTACCTGAGCAGGGAACCTCTCACCCTGACGTAGTCCAAGATCCCACATGTTATAACTTCCGCCTCACTGGCACAACCTTTAATTGTACTCATACAATGTGTCACCTAGCAATATAATTGGAATTGCTCATGAAGACACTGACATAAGATATAAAAAGTGGAAGAACTGGGACAAGGTAGGGTGCGGGTTTTTTTAGCAATATCCTGATCACAAAGATGTAGGCACACTTTCTGTTCACAATAGAAAGGACTGATCTTGTCCTCACTTAAGTCTCTGTAGTTGGAAATAACACCTATCATCTCAGTGGATTGATATTGGTGTGTAGGAAGGAGATCTTCTGAACAGCCCAGGTTCAGGCAGCAAGTCTTTCTAACACTGTCTGAAAAGACGGAGTTTAGGACATTTTCTGAGTTGTCTTATTCACCTGACAGCAACTCATCTGAAGTTGTAATTACAACTAAGACACATAAAAATGGGTAGATTTAATTAAGACATTTAAACTGGAGGTGACTGAAGGCTACTGAGAAATCACATACAGTGCCCTTCGTGTGCCTGTGGCTCACTCTTCGTTTGACAGTGCAAATGCGATGTCATTCACAGCAAGGATGGAAACGTGTGAGTTTTACTTTTGCATAAAAAGTTTACATCATCCAGTCAGGTAACTGATCTGCGCAATTCAAACACTTACTGGCACAAGGGTGAATTGCACCCAGAGCGAGCACCCTGTACTCCACGAAACTTACGAACAAACAAATGAACAAAAACCCTCTGTTGATTTCACTCATTTTACTGTAAGTAAACCTGCTACTATACTTTGACCAGCAGGAAACTGCCCACTGGGCTACAAGACCATACACAGCTCATATGCTAGCAAAATAAGTGAGTTTGACAATTCAGTGCTCTGCAGCAGCTAATAATTCCTGGTAGTCATGGGCCAAGTACCGAAATTCCCCATCACTCAAACACTCACTGATATATTTAATGCTGTAGCTTATTTCTCATACAAAAGTCTATCCACTGCTGTCTCTCTTTGAAAGCTCTTGCCAAAGGGACCACCTTTTCTCTTCAGCCATTCTAAATTTGATCCTCAGTTTCTGCAGAGTATCACAGTGCAACTGACTTCAATTGTCTTAAATAGTTCATGCTTGCTAATGTAGCTTGTACCTACTGTAATATCCCATTATAATGTGCAAAACACTACACATGTTGAAGTGAGTTGTTTTAAAACGCCTTTAAAAAAAATAAAGAGAAAGAATTATTTACGCAAAAATTGCAGTAGACTCCTCTGGAGTTTGCTAATGAAAAAACAAAGCCTTAGATCCATGATTCCTAAATACATTTTGCAGTGGGAGTGACCATGGCTTCAATTTTTTTTTTTTCATTCGAACAGCAATACCTGTCACTAATAAAACTTATGCTATACCTCGTCAGCTTTTAGATGCAGGTTTTAAAGCTTAAATCTCTGCCTTTCAATATCCATAATTTATTGCAGAACTGAAGCTCATATACAGATCTCACAGTCCACTGTGTAATTGACTTCAGCCTCTTTCTTCACATAATAAATAAATTAGATAATATCTGAGCCTTTAAATTAACAAAAGGTTAAATAACATTTTATGAGTTCCCTTGGTGATTTTCTGGCCAGCATCACATTTTCCATAATACATCATTACAGCAATAGCACTCTGCAGTATTATAGCTGTATTACAGCAATATTATTATGGTAGAGCTGCTGCTTTGAGATGCCGATTAAACAGGTTTCAAGACCCCAGGAGCCTCCAAACAGTCAATAAATTGTACATTATCCAGGACTGCTCAGTGAGCTATAGCAGAGGCCGCATGACTTAAGTAAAGCTGGAAGCTGTCCATTCCCTTTCCAGTGACTCAGCCATGCTGGAGAAATGAGAAACTAGCTATTGCCTTATCAAGGTGTTTGAGGGTCGTCTTTTTTGGTCATAAAAAAACCACAAACCAAACCAAACAAACCTAATACGTATTCAGTGTGTACTAAGTCTTAATTTTCTTTATTTTCCTGTTACAGCAAACAACAGGTGTTCTAAAGGTATATACTTAGCAAAGATACAGTCCAAATGTCTTATTTCTGCATCATCCTCAAAACCTCTTAGAAGGACACAACGTAATGCTGTGAATATTTCTGAGTATAAATTGGAAATTCTAAAAAGAATCAGAGCCCCATTCTCTGTTCCTGAGAAAATAACTACTAGGATATTTTCTGCTTGTAAAGACTGAAACCAACTTTTAATCATCAGGCTAGCACAAGCTTTACAGAACACTATCAGGGTATCAATTTCACATTATTCTGAGAATTTAAGTTATGAACTGACTTCAGCACACAGGCAAGCTCTCTTTGAAGTGAAAATCACCCTAAGCAGTTCTGAGTATTAAAAAGCTGGGGGCATGTTAATTCAGGAAGCATGGATGGGCAAGGAGTGACTCCCCAGTGTCAAATGTCATCACCAAAACACTGCCAAAGTGTTGCCCTAGTCTCCAGATTTCTAGAGTAACGCCCAAGAGAAAAAAAAAAGTCTGCAATTGTCTTTATTTTTTACACAAACTTACCTTTATTTGAATGACGGCCGAAATAGGTTGTGAAGGGTAATGGGTAAAAAGTTCAAAAACAAAGTAAATCATAAACTGTCAGACAGAGTGCAGATGGACTGAGGACCACTCTAATCAATCTGTAAGTAAACAAAACGTTCAGAATAATATCAGGGAGGTGTGCTTGCTGCCTGAAGAACTTTCTTCCTTTTTCATGTTCCACTTAGATTTTTGTTGACGTCTTTCACTCCCCTCTCCAATGCGCTTTCTGCCTTCTTCCCACCACGTCAGCCCCAAAAATGCAGAGGGATACCTCTATTTCAGTTGAGTTCTTGAACTTAAAGGGTTTGAATAAACCAAAAGCTAGGAGACCATGTCTAAATTGTATGTGTAAATTTCTCTAAATTAACTGTCCAGAGTACTTTGATTTACTACGGTGACTTCATCCACTTCTGTGAAATCTGGTGATATTATGTTTTAAGCAAGATTCATACTCAATATGCTTCTCATGGCCATTTATAATCAAGTGACATAAACAAAGTGTCAATTACTGCGTTAGACCTCTAGCAGCTGACTAGTTAATATTTGAACATGTAGCATTTCACGCTGCAGAGCTGCCTACTACAAACCGTCTTGATCAGATATATTTTCTCATTTTGAACATTGATTTCTTTTTCTCCAGATACTCCACTGATCGGATGCTGTGTACAGACAATTACAGAAAAATATATGTAGGGGTATCTATCAGCAGTATGTCTACCGGTACCTATCATCTATGGAATGGCTCACACACAAAGATGTCTCTGAATGTAAATGATAATATTTGCCCTTCCTGCGTTGACAAGAATATTATAAAACTCAACCTTTCCTCAGGCAAGAACCTGGCATATCAAGGTTCTTTAATCCACGCTAAACAATGCATGAATTAGGATGCCAATTATTGCTAAATCAGTCTTGTGAAGTTTAGTCGGCACTTGAAAACCTTTCATCTTTTCTTTCAGGCAAAGATACACTAAATTGCTTGTAAGCCACTGAAAGCCTGAATTTGTGTAGGCCATCACAAATGGTGTGGGCCACCACTTATCCTCTATGTTACAGGAAAAAACATTAATTTTTCTTCCTTTCTGCTCTTACATGACCAATCCTGTGCAAGAGATAATTAGTACCAAAGAAAAGAAATTAAGTTTGTCCTGCATTTCTTTTCCATTGCTCTACAAGTATGCATTATTTGTAAATACAGCTCTGAATTTCTTTATATGATCTCAGTCCCACCACTTTAAGGAGTTACTCTTATTAGCCATTCCAACAACTAATTAGAAGTAGCAGGAAAGCCATTTTTCTGCTTTCTATAGGCAAACTCACAATATCCTCATCAGCCTCCCTAAAAAAGGTGACAGACTTTGGCCAGCTAACTATCACTGGGATATTTTGCTTCTGCAGTTAAATATGATTCCTGAAATACATTCAGAGAATACTGACAGGAAACGTTGAGCATAAAAACTGTACTATGAATTCAGAATGACTATTTATGCCTGGCCAAGAAGCCCTATAAAATGTATTCCGATTTGCTGAGGAAGACAATGGCCAAACCACACTTTCTATTTGCATGAAATATGTGTTAAAATTTAAACTTATCTCAGTATATAATGCAGATAAAAGCCAGTGTTGGCAGAAATAGGAGAGCGTATCTTGACAGAATTATAAACAGCAAGTCTGCCTGGGCATCTTCAGGACAGCGCAGGGATTTAGTTTATCCGTTGATCACACACAGTCATTCTCAACATAGTGCTGAATATTTCCTTCATGGAAACTGGTGGACTTATTCAGGGACCTGTACAGCTTTTAAGCCTCTCCTGAACTAAGTGCAAAAGGATTCAAAAGCTGTAGGCCAGGGACTCAGCTGTTGTAAACCAGTCTAGTTGCAGTGAGAGAGGAAATGCAATTTACATCAGCTATGGATTTGCTTTTGTGAGGGCTTCCAGATAGATCCAAAACAAATGAATTTTGGCTGAGCATGGACTGACCTAGAAAGCTGTAGAACTGCAGGACAGCAAGTCACTTTTCCCTTCATGTCGCTAAAACAAGACAAAATGTGAATCATCCTAATAGAATTAGGAGTCTGCACAAATCTTCTTGACCATTGTAGGATTTTAACTGTGGATATACCCATTAGCAACTTTCTTCCATGGAAGTAAGAGTCCACATATGTTGTTAGAAAGTAAAAATGCAATGGAGTTGATGCCAAGGTTCATGACTAAAATGCAATACCTGCTGTGGGATGCCGTTTTGCTCCCTTGCAAAATGTCTGTGGATGGTAACAAGATAAATGTTGGAATCTCTTTACAACACAAATGGTTTGCATTAAGCAGCAAATTCCCAAAAAACAGTCACTCGAAAGCTTCTGCTCTTGGAGTCCCACTATTTGTAGTGAAGCACTTCTGATGAACAGTAGCAGATAATACAGTACCCTGTGTTTGTAGACATAATTAATATAAAAGATTTGCTCCAGGGATCAATAGCAACTACAGCAGCTTAAAATGAGATAGTTTAGGGTTTTTATTTTTACATTGCTTTGTGATACAAAATAGAGTGAATATTAGGAGATTCCAGGAAAAGGACGGCAGTTGATGCATGTATTTCATCATTCCTGAAAAGTCTCTTGGCTTTGTTCAGCTGTTTGCATTTTTGTATTTAAAAAAATAAATAGGATCTAATTCACTTCAGGTTCCTCAATTTTGCACAGAAGCCTGACTATACTTCACCAAACAGGACATGTTATGGCCCGCCTTTGTTCACTAACTCAAAATCTGCATTGGCACACACTTCACAGGATCACAGAATGTTTTAGGTTGGAAGGGACCTCTGGAGGTCATCTGGTCTGCTCAAGCAGGGCCACCTTCAGTCCATTGCCCAGCACTATCTCCAAGGTGGGAGACTCCACAACCTCTCTGGGCAACCTGTGCTGGTGCTCAGTCATCTCCACAGTGAAAAACAGTTTCCTGATATTCAGAGGAGCACATTTCTGTTTGTGCCCATTACCTCTTGTCCTGTAAATGGGCACCACTGAAAAGAGTCTGGCTTTGTGATCTTCACACACTCCCTTCAGGTATTTCTATACATTGATGAGCTCCCCTTGGGCCCTCTCTTCTCCAGGCTGAACAGTCCCNACTTGAAAACCTTTCATCTTTTCTTTCAGGCAAAGATACACTAAATTGCTTGTAAGCCACTGAAAGCCTGAATTTGTGTAGGCCATCACAAATGGTGTGGGCCACCACTTATCCTCTATGTTACAGGAAAAAACATTAATTTTTCTTCCTTTCTGCTCTTACATGACCAATCCTGTGCAAGAGATAATTAGTACCAAAGAAAAGAAATTAAGTTTGTCCTGCATTTCTTTTCCATTGCTCTACAAGTATGCATTATTTGTAAATACAGCTCTGAATTTCTTTATATGATCTCAGTCCCACCACTTTAAGGAGTTACTCTTATTAGCCATTCCAACAACTAATTAGAAGTAGCAGGAAAGCCATTTTTCTGCTTTCTATAGGCAAACTCACAATATCCTCATCAGCCTCCCTAAAAAAGGTGACAGACTTTGGCCAGCTAACTATCACTGGGATATTTTGCTTCTGCAGTTAAATATGATTCCTGAAATACATTCAGAGAATACTGACAGGAAACGTTGAGCATAAAAACTGTACTATGAATTCAGAATGACTATTTATGCCTGGCCAAGAAGCCCTATAAAATGTATTCCGATTTGCTGAGGAAGACAATGGCCAAACCACACTTTCTATTTGCATGAAATATGTGTTAAAATTTAAACTTATCTCAGTATATAATGCAGATAAAAGCCAGTGTTGGCAGAAATAGGAGAGCGTATCTTGACAGAATTATAAACAGCAAGTCTGCCTGGGCATCTTCAGGACAGCGCAGGGATTTAGTTTATCCGTTGATCACACACAGTCATTCTCAACATAGTGCTGAATATTTCCTTCATGGAAACTGGTGGACTTATTCAGGGACCTGTACAGCTTTTAAGCCTCTCCTGAACTAAGTGCAAAAGGATTCAAAAGCTGTAGGCCAGGGACTCAGCTGTTGTAAACCAGTCTAGTTGCAGTGAGAGAGGAAATGCAATTTACATCAGCTATGGATTTGCTTTTGTGAGGGCTTCCAGATAGATCCAAAACAAATGAATTTTGGCTGAGCATGGACTGACCTAGAAAGCTGTAGAACTGCAGGACAGCAAGTCACTTTTCCCTTCATGTCGCTAAAACAAGACAAAATGTGAATCATCCTAATAGAATTAGGAGTCTGCACAAATCTTCTTGACCATTGTAGGATTTTAACTGTGGATATACCCATTAGCAACTTTCTTCCATGGAAGTAAGAGTCCACATATGTTGTTAGAAAGTAAAAATGCAATGGAGTTGATGCCAAGGTTCATGACTAAAATGCAATACCTGCTGTGGGATGCCGTTTTGCTCCCTTGCAAAATGTCTGTGGATGGTAACAAGATAAATGTTGGAATCTCTTTACAACACAAATGGTTTGCATTAAGCAGCAAATTCCCAAAAAACAGTCACTCGAAAGCTTCTGCTCTTGGAGTCCCACTATTTGTAGTGAAGCACTTCTGATGAACAGTAGCAGATAATACAGTACCCTGTGTTTGTAGACATAATTAATATAAAAGATTTGCTCCAGGGATCAATAGCAACTACAGCAGCTTAAAATGAGATAGTTTAGGGTTTTTATTTTTACATTGCTTTGTGATACAAAATAGAGTGAATATTAGGAGATTCCAGGAAAAGGACGGCAGTTGATGCATGTATTTCATCATTCCTGAAAAGTCTCTTGGCTTTGTTCAGCTGTTTGCATTTTTGTATTTAAAAAAATAAATAGGATCTAATTCACTTCAGGTTCCTCAATTTTGCACAGAAGCCTGACTATACTTCACCAAACAGGACATGTTATGGCCCGCCTTTGTTCACTAACTCAAAATCTGCATTGGCACACACTTCACAGGATCACAGAATGTTTTAGGTTGGAAGGGACCTCTGGAGGTCATCTGGTCTGCTCAAGCAGGGCCACCTTCAGTCCATTGCCCAGCACTATCTCCAAGGTGGGAGACTCCACAACCTCTCTGGGCAACCTGTGCTGGTGCTCAGTCATCTCCACAGTGAAAAACAGTTTCCTGATATTCAGAGGAGCACATTTCTGTTTGTGCCCATTACCTCTTGTCCTGTAAATGGGCACCACTGAAAAGAGTCTGGCTTTGTGATCTTCACACACTCCCTTCAGGTATTTCTATACATTGATGAGCTCCCCTTGGGCCCTCTCTTCTCCAGGCTGAACAGTCCCAGCTCTCTCAGCCTCTTGTCACCTGTGAGGTGCTCTAGTCCCTCCATCATCTTTGTGGCCCTTTGCTGGGCTTCCTCCAGCAGGTATGTCCATGACTCCTGTGTACTGAGGAGTCCAGAACGGGATACACTACTCCAGATGAGGCCTGCCAGTGCTGAGTAAAGGGGAAGGATCACNGATCTTCACACACTCCCTTCAGGTATTTCTATACATTGATGAGCTCCCCTTGGGCCCTCTCTTCTCCAGGCTGAACAGTCCCAGCTCTCTCAGCCTCTTGTCACCTGTGAGGTGCTCTAGTCCCTCCATCATCTTTGTGGCCCTTTGCTGGGCTTCCTCCAGCAGGTATGTCCATGACTCCTGTGTACTGAGGAGTCCAGAACGGGATACACTACTCCAGATGAGGCCTGCCAGTGCTGAGTAAAGGGGAAGGATCACCTCCCTCCACCTGCTGGCAACAGTCTTCCTAATGCAGCTCAGGATACCATTTGCCTTCTTTACTGCAAGGACACATTGCTGGCTCATGGTGAACTTGGTGTCCACCAGTACCCCCAGGTCCTTCTCTGCTAAACTGCTTTCCAGCCTGGCACCTAGCACATATTGGTGCTGGCACTGTTCTTCCTCAGATGCATGACTTTGTACTTCCCTGTGTTGAACTTCAAGAGCTTCTCATCAGCCCATTTCTCCACCTTGTCGAGGTCCCTCTGGATGGCAGCATGACTCTCTGTTGTATCAACCACTCCTTCTACTTCTGCGTCATCTACAAACTTGTTGAGGGTGCACTCTTCCTCATCATACAGATCATCAATTAGGATGCTGAATGGTATTGGAGACAGTACTGATTCCTGGTGTACACCACCACTGGCCTCCAACTAGACTTTGTATCGCTGATTGCAACTCTCTTGAGTCTGGCCGTTCAGCTAGTTTTCGATTCACCTCACTGTCAGCTCATCTATCCCATAATTCATCAGCTTCTCTGTGAGGATCTTATGGGAGACAGTATCAAAGGCCTTCTTGAAGTCCAGGTAGACAACATCCACTACTCTCCCCTCATCTACCAGGCCAGTCATTCATCATAGAAGATTATAGGTTTGGTCAAGCAAGACTTCCCCTTCATGAATCCTTGCTGAATACTCATAACTCCCTTCTTGTCCACCATGTGCCTAGAAATTACTTCCAGATTATTTACTCCATCACCTCACCTGGGATTGAGGTGAGGCAGACTGACATGTAGCTCCCTGCACCCTTCTTGCCTTTTTCAAGATAGGAGTGACATTTGCTTTCCTCCAGTCCTTAGGCACCTCTCCCAACTGCCATGATCATTCAAACATAATTGAGAGTTTAAGCCGTATGTTGGTGACAGTCATCAGAAGCATTTTGATAATGTCATTCTGATTTCCTCAGAAAGTACATGGGCAGCACAGCTATAGTGTTTCCCACACTACCTTCAAAAACATGCTTCTGATTGTGGAATCTTGGTTGTGAAAGCAAACATTAAAAACGCAGGGCCCTGGCCTGGTCTCATGTCTTCTGAGCTCCTCTGTGTATTCCCATGACATCATCCACATTAGAGTTTCTTCACTACCTTGCACTACAGGGAGAAAGATCAGAATTACAGGTAACAGGTTTTCCCACCTTGAAAACAGTTCGTTAACGTCCTGGGCATAACATCTTAACAGCTGCATGCCTGGGTCTGTGTTGAACCATGCACAGGTACTGAGGGAACAGTGAATCAGGAACATGTAGGGAAGTGTCTCAGCACTCATTCCACTGCTCAGTTCTCCATAACAACTTCCACCCATCCCTATGCTGCCCACTACACCCACTTGGTGGTTCAGTCTCTCTGGAATCCTGCAGTCTGCATTAATCACAGATAAATAGTCTGCGGGAGCTTGCCATTTGAATATTGTGGCCGTCTTAGCAACCCAGAAAGCCCTAAACAAAAATGCAACCCGTGTGTTACACAGTGGCATCCCCCAACGTCCCACAACCAAGGGAACATCTTGGTGACCTTAAATGGCTTGGGATCTGAGTCACGCATATCTAAATTTTATTTGTCTATCCCTACATATGCATTACCAGTATATTTTGATGGAAATAAAGTTACTCCGCCTCACCCATCTCACCCAAATAATGTGTTGGAGACCAGAAATATTAACTTTAATCCTTTATCCACACTTCCTGCAAATTCAAGGATTTGGTTCAAATACATTTAATTCAAATCAGAATTTAATTAAAAGTTAATTTCTTTCTGCACTTTACCAATGCATTGTAACAGACCTATCATTTTGCACTCCTCTGAGCTTATCAAGCAGCTACAGCTTCTCTTTACCTGTTTTTGACCTTATTGCCCTTAACATGACCAACTTCTTCTAGGTTACTGTGCTGCTAGATCTATTGAAAAGACTGAAGTTTATTACCTGCCAATTATTACCATTTTCTCTAATAAGGTTAGCACTAATTTGTCCTAAAATCAGCACTGAGTTACTGTAAATGATAAAGTCAGCATTAACATTAATTACCTTGTTAATTAGTCATGGCAAAAAGTAGGGCATTTGAGCAACAAATGACATTACTATGTCATTAAAAAGGGCAATCACAATTAGACATAACCCCTGTTTCAGTTTTGCCTCAGTAAAGACTAACAAACCATACAGAATTCAGTAACCTATTAATTATTAATATTTTTCCTGGTTTCAACCAGAGCTCTAGCTAATGCACATTCTTTCCGCAGACACTCTTCCTAAAATACCCACTCATCCAAACCAACTCTAATACACCAAGGAGGACAGTATATCCATTACTACAAAGGCAAGAACATCAAATAAAATACAGAGACAGACAGAAGCTGGAGGTGTCTTCACATGACTCAGTTCCCCATTTTGGGACATCTACTTTAAAATCCAGAAATACTGAAGGTATCAAACTAAATGTTCACTTTCGTATCTGATGCTGACAGTAAATCTGTTCACTACTGCACAGTACTCAATGCTAGTTAACAAAAATCATAGGATCATAGAATCACTCAGGTTGAAAAGACCTTTAAGATCATCGAGTCACACCGTTAACCTAACACTGCCAAGTCCAGCACTAAACCATGTCCCTAAACACCACATCTACATGTCTTTTAAATACCTCCAAGGATGGTGACTCAATCACTTCCCTGGGCAGCCTGTTCCACTGTTTGATAACCTTCTCAGTAAAGAAATTTTTCCTAATATCCAAACTAAGCCTCCCTTGGTGCAGCTTGAGGCCATTTCCTTTTGTCCTATCACTTGTTACCTGGGAGAAGGGACGAACCCCCACCTCGCTACCACCTCCTTTCGGGTAGCTGTAGAGAGCGATAAGGTCTCCCCTCAGCCTCCTTTTCTCCAGACTAAAAAAACACAGTTCCCTCAGCCGCTCCCAACAGGACATGTTCTCCAGACCCTTCACCAGCTTTGCTGCTCTTCTCTGGACATGCTCCGGCACCTCAGTGTCTTTTTTGTAGTGAGATGCCCAAAACTGAGCACAGTATTCAAGGTGTGGCCTCACCAGTGCCAAGTACAAAAGGACGATTACTTCTCTAGTCCTGCTGGCCACACTATTTCTGATACCAGTCTGGATGCTATTGGCCTTCTTGGCCACCTGGGCTCACTGAAATCCACTAAACTTTACGTTTATAATCAGCATGTCATTTTTACAATCAAAAATTTTTTAAACACAACAGTGGGTGCTTTGAGCCCTATGAATCAGTGATTTAATCTGGCCAGAACCATTTCAATCTGCATTACATGGCTGACCTGTTAAGTAAGAAAATTTTATCTTCCTGAATATCTGACACAAGTTAGCTTTCCCAGAAAACAAACCCTGGAAATTTCAGGAAACTAATTCTACCCTGACATTCCCAAAACAAAATTTTCAATGAACTTGACTCATACTATATTTTTCTTATGTGTAATGAAAGACACAGAATAACTATGATTACTTTTCTATCCGATTCCACCTCTTAATCTTACCACTGACAAGGTACACTGATAAAAGCAAAGACAAACAAATAAGTACCTAAAAAAACTACTGATACCACATAAATTAATGCCAAACAAGGTTGACCAACAAAGGATTTAAAGTTTAGTATCTTCTGCCCAGCATTATCATTACAAGTGGTCAGTATCTACAGTGGAAACAACAATACACAGTTTGATTAACAAAATATACTATAGGCCACCCCCCAAAAAAAAAATTACAAAAAAACCCCAAAGAACTAATGATTCTGCTCAAATCCAGTAAGACAGACTGAAAGCCCCAAGAAAAGCTTCCAGAATATCTAGTCAAATTGTTCAGAAGGAAAGACTTTTTCAAAATTTTACCGATTTATCTTTATTATCTTCATTAAATCTGTGTTGAGTATGAATCCAGTTTATTTTTATCAGCTGTACAAAGTTTAGTAATGAGAAAACTTTGCTTACACATGTTGAGATGAATATGTAATTTCTACAAACACCTGTACAAATCACTTCAGCTGATGCGGGAAACAAATTGATACGGAATTATAAATGAAAATACATTTTACAGATGAAGCAAATAACCTAAATTGTTACCTTCTTCAGTAATGACTAAACACTAAGGACACAGTGACTTCAAGCTGATGTTCCATATTGACTTACTGAGATATAACGACATGCAAAGTTAGAAGCAAATCCCGCAACAGCAGGACAACTACTTTTCATCACTTAGCATAAAACATTAGGATCCTTAGCTCAGAGAAGGGAGAGTTAATAAGAAAAATAGAAAATAGGGGAAATGCCTATCTCCTAAAAAACACAGCTTTGCTAAAAAAGCACTGTCTAACTGATAAAAAACACTGAATAAGCTGCAGTCTGTGTCTTTTCAGATAGCACGAGTGTTGTTTTTTGTCATTAAAAGTATTTTTTTTGTTGGGGTTGGGTTTTGATTTTCGTGCCTTTTTTTTTTTTCATTTGTGTTTTTATGTGGGCAAGGGAGTAGTTAGCATGAAAAAGACAGGGGGAAAATAAAAAAAGGAAGTTTTAAAATCTACTCCAGCTTCGTCAGGGAAGGAGGAACTTGTAGAACAAGTCATGTAACCTCTATATACCTCAGGTATATTCTCTGAAATACGGCTATTAACACAGAACTTCACAGAGAATTGTAGAGTCTTACTAATTGGTTAATCTCTTTGAGATATTTGGATGAAAGACGGTATTTGCTTGCCAAGTGCATTAGAGCTTCACACTGACTGCCTCATATCACACAGCAGAAAACTACAGCAAGCCAAGCCAGAGATACTTTAGATGCCCAAAATGGAGGAAAAAATGCTCCTGCCTCTCTTGCTTACTGGTTTATGATTATTTACAGAAGAAAGGAAATATGTTCGACTGTTTAGCTGTGGGAATTGAAGTCTCAAGGAACATCATAGTAAAAATTCTTATAAGAACAGGTTCTCCCTGATTTCTTCCTCTTAAGGTAGTATCTTTAACCAATGGCCAACACGTGCAATATTACATTGAGTAGGGGGGAGAGGGGCTAACAATGTTTTTGTATTAAGTGGTCTAGTTTTAATCTATAACACCGTTCACTTGCTTTCTCCCAAAGACATAGACAACGAGTACTAAAGGGGTACTGATACACTTTAATCATAAAGGTAATTGGATCCCTCTGGCTCCTGTTACCCTTTCATAGTGTCTGTTGAATGCAACACTTGAATTTCACATTGTGGATGGCTGCCCCGAAGTTTAAGTAAAGCGTTTGCCTGAAATACTGAAAGAGAACCTACATTTTTATTTCGTCATGCCTGTGCTGAGGATTAATCCATTCTTCCTCACATTGTAAATTTTTTGCACTTTTAAAACATTATTTCTAATTTCTGCATAGTAATGGTGTCCTGGTTTGAGGACTAATATTAAAGAGTCAAAAAACTCCAGTTTCACAGCTAAATCAAAACTGTTGCTGGGGAAAAAAAAAACACAATGAAAAAAAACCAACCCAAACCTCCAGAAAAAGAACTTTCTGTGTTTATGTGAAAGCAAAATGTGGCCATACTGGGTTCTGAATCAGAGTCCACTGAAATCTATCTACGTGGCTCCTAAAATGTTGAAACACCAAGCTGGAAAGGTTCATACTACCAGATATTTGTAAACAGTGAATTTAATAAACCAGCTAATAACAATAGCTGATGTTCATATAGCACTTCACATTGTCATGGGCAAACATTAACTAATTAATTCCCTTAATATTCCTCTGAGGTAGAGCCTATTAAACATAAATACTGAGGTATAGTTACATGATTACAATTATCATATTTCCAAGAGTTATCTTTAGAAATTAGTAGAAAATGTAGTTTATAAATTTCTATGCCATAATCTATATTTTCAGTTAGCTAATATATTGCCATCAGCTATTTAAATGCCAGGTGACTCACTGTCACCCAGAGAGCCTGACTAGAATAGCAAACAAGACTTCTGATGAGCAAACTCCCTTTTATTTCAGTCCTAGTGTATTCTCTGTGTGACATGATCATTAGCAAAGTTTATCAGCGCTGTCCAATATCCTGAGGATCAACTTGGGACTGTCAAATCTCCATGCTTTTCCTTTGTTTGTCAGCACACAATGGCTTGTAACAAATTTTGTGGCTGATGTCCATTTACAATGCAAGCAAAGAAGCTACCTTATCACTGAAAAATGTTAATTCCTTTCTATTATTTTTCTACAAGCACTTTCTGTTCTAAACTGTGACTCCCTTGGCTAGCACAGTACGTAGGCCAGCAAGGAAATACTCACCTCCCACCTGCCAGCCTATCCCATCTTCAAATCACAAGAAAATCTGCAGCCAAAATGAAAGGGATTCCTAAATATAAACTCTGTGCGCTAGCCCTTTTAAGCTGAAACCATGGAAACTACTGGAAACTTCACCCTCAAGTATGCCTGTTAAAAACAAGACCACATTTTTTCAGATAGACTTCCAAAAACTGACAGGAAAACATTTGAGCAGATGTCTTCCATTCTTGTGGGAATTGCATCTCCATAAATCTTGAGGTAGCAGATTGTGAGAATCAGGGATGTTGAAGACATTGCTATGACCTCCCTCATCCCTGGGGTTGTACTGGACAAGTGAGGATGTACTTAGCAAAGCATACAGGAAAGCAACCCATCCAAGAGGCAAGCAATAAGACAGAGGTGCCTGGCTGATGCCCATGACCCTCTCTGAAAAGATCCTGTGGTGCGGAATGATAAGGCAGAAAAAGCAACCTGACAAGCCATGAAAACAGTCCCTGTTCTCCCTTGGCCACAGATAAAAAGGATGATGCAGACAGACCTTCCACAACATTCAGCAACGAAGCACTGCAATCTACGGCCAACATACAGGCAATGGTTTATCTGGAAATGTCTCAGAATTGCCTCAAACAAAGCAGGCTTATATAACTCAGCAGTGTCAAAAACGTGATTAGGTGCATTCTGCCCCTTCATCAGCTTTTACCGATGGGTGGAAATGTGGTCAATGGTATGCAACGGGAGTGAAAGTACTCCACATTAAGCAGAATTCAACCTTTAGCTTACTAGCTAAAAAGAAAGAGACAACGTCCATACTGGCGACCCTTTCCAGTACAATTTGCAAATAATTTGCCCTCAAGGTGACCAAGCATTGAGAGGCCCTTTCAGATCAAAAGAACAGCAAGGGAGTCTGCAAGTTTGAACCACACTTTAAATGCTAGTCTGAGAACCCTTTGGTAGGCTAGTGTAAAGAAGGAGACAGTGCTAGAGCACCGACAAGGTGATAAGCTGCAATGACCAGGAAAAAGCACACTGCTACAGAGCCTAAAGGACACTGCACACTGCAGTGGCACTGGCAGCCCCAAGCTTTGGTCGTGACTCCATTGTCTCAAGAGCTACATCAACACATGAGAAAAAAAAAAGACAGCATCTGCCTCAAAGAGTTTACAGCTTAATAACAAGAGAAAACCCCTGTCCTACAACTGAGTAGGATGATACAAAACTGCAACTCTAAGCAGAGAGTTGAGTGTAGAAAGGTATAAAACTACATCACAAAATCTGCTCCACTTGAGAAACTGATTACTTGCAGCAGTTCCTGACCAATACAGTACTACTTTATTTATTCATTTTTCTTGCTTTAGCAACGTATTTTTGTTAAATGGGGAATACAGATGGTGGCCTATTAATCCCAAACTATATTTTAGATACCTCCTCAGAATTAGACACAAAGTTGGTCTGTTAACTAGAAAAACAGAAGAATAAATACATTTTTATCATTCTGTTGTTTCAAGAACAGATCTTCCAGCCTTTATAAAAACAGATAGAGATTTAATGCCTTGTGCAGCACACCTGGAAGGTCACTACATTTAGATCCCTGTGGAATAGATCACTCTTGCAGCTCAGATTTGTTGTTACATTGTCTATCAAAACACACAAATTCAGCAATAACCAAAAGAGTAAAAGTGCAGATATAGAACCAAAATATTGATATGAATACGCACGCCACTGAAGTAGGCTAGGACATTGTTTCAGGAACAAAACTTTTTTTATTTTATTTTTAACTTCAAGCATTTCTGCATGTATGTTGTTGGGGGCAGGGTTGGGGGGATAAGAGAAATGTGTTATCCCATTGGCAGAATGCCTAACTCCATGAGGAAGTTAATACAAAATACAGGTCTGTTTCCAGTTATTTCCCATTGTTCAAAAGACTGTCCATCCTGATCCAGCCTTCAGCAGAGCAAAATAAAAGTATATTGTAGATGTCAAAGTACATTAGTTAAAGCTCCATGGTGATCTCTGGTACCTAGTGGTAGTCTAGCACCACAAAACAAGCAAGGTGAATCCAACTACAATAATTTGATAACAAAGTCTTTTTTCTCTCTCTCTTTTTTACTGAAACGCGCACAGATGAAGCTGCATTTTGTATTTTGTAAAGTTGCAGTTTTGTCCTTGTATTACAACGACACCATGCCTTTTGCTTGGGAACATGGGGTAAAACTGCACTTATAAAACTGTTTTGTTGTGATTGATGATAAAGTCTCTTTGATTAACCTACCTGTATCAAAGCTTCTCTCACTGACACAGAACTGTAAAAAATAAATCATCCTTCCATGAAAGATGGGTGGTGAATTTTCCATTTTTTTTCAAGGGAAAAACAAATGTCTCTTGAATTAATGTCTCTTAAAGCACCAAGAAACTGACTGACTTCACTCTGACATTTCCCATCCTATACTGCAACTACTAAAGGATAGTTTTCTTCTTGCTTGAATGAAAATCACAACGCAGCAGAGAGTCAGCACATTGCTATGTATCACTCAAGCCCTGTGGTCTTAAGTGGTGCCTGCAGCATAGCCCTAGCAATTTTACCTGCATGGGTAGTATGCAGGTAACAATGTGCGAGTTCCCTCTCACATACTCCTTGGAGAAGCAAGTTGTTGATAAAGCAGAGCCAGAATACCAAAGTCAGTCTGAATGTAAAGTATATCTGCCCAAATTGAAATCAACCAAGACACTTTAGAACACATTTATGTAGAGAAGAAAACTCTCTGTTTAAAGCAGAAAGTATGGTAATGCATGACGCATATAATGTTACTTATTGTACACTGATATATTTAGGTCTGTATGCATGTAAGCTGTTCACCTACTGAAGGGAACTTCCACCACACACACTTTTTTTGTACATGCATGGCCCACAATTTTCAAGACGAAACAGCTTCAAGGAAAATCTAATATGATACAGAAGTTTTATTCAGAGCTTTATACAGTTAATTTTAATTGCAAATTTGTAGAGAATTACAGAAAACTGAACCAGAGGAAAACTTTTTTAGGTCATTAGGCTGAATAGTTCATTAGATCAAAGCATCTATGTGCGACCTTCCTGTAAGGACTTTGTGTAGTCTGTTCATGAATATCTCTAGTAATCCAGATAACACATTCTCCCTAGTTTTTTTTTATTTTAGCAAAGCTTTTGATACAGTCTCTCACAGTATCCTTCTGGACAAAATATCCAGCACACAGTTAGACAAATCCGTAATATGCTGGGTGAGCCTTTGGCTAATGGGTCAGGCTCAAAGAGTTACACTAAATGGGGTTACATCAGCCTGGTGGCCAGTCACCAGAGGGTTCCCCAGGGCTCAATTTTAGTGCCAGTGCTCTTTATTATTTTTATAAATGATCCGGACATCAGAATCAAAAGTACCAGCTGTGATTGTTGCACTGGTGTGGCCCCACCTTGAGTCCTGTGTGCAGTTCTGGGTGCCTCAATATAAGGACATCAGACTATTAGAGTGTGTCCAGAGAAGGGTGACCAAGATGGTGAAGGGCCATGAGGGCAAGACTTAGGAGGAGCGGCTGAGGTAATTTGGTTTGTTCAGCTTGGAGAAGTCTAAGGGGTGAATCCATCACAGTCTAGAACTTCCTCAAGGGGGGCAGTGGAAGGGGAGGTGCTGATCTCCTCTCTCTAGTGACCAGCGATAGGACACAAGGGAATGGAATGAAGCTGCATCCGGGCAAGGTCAGATTGGACATTAGGAAAAGGTTCTTCACTGAGAAGGTGGCTGGTCACTGGAGCATGCTCCCCAGGGAAAGGTCATGGCATCAAGCCTGACAGAGTTCAAGGAGTGTCCCAACGGTGCTCTTAGTCATATGGTTTAGTTTTAGGTAGTCCTGCGAGGAGCAGGGAGCTGGACTCGATGATCGTTATGGGCCCCTTCCAACTTGAGATGTTCTGTGATTCTAGTTATGCTTCCTACCACTATTGTTTTTAACATATAGCATTGCTGCTACTTAGGAAGCAGCTTCTTTCTTCCTTGAATTAAAGTAAGATATTTTTTCTCACCTTTCATGGTACCTACAAGCTTCACTGATGTTTATTCATTCTGTGCAATGTTTGCAATCTCTGGTACAGACCCAGGATTATCTCAAGGTGCGTGGTCTCACTGCAATTTTGTGGAAAAATATGATTTTAGTTATTTTATTCTTCTTTTTTTTTTTTTTTTTTTAAGGAACACCCTGGTTTTAGAGCCAGTAGTAGTGATTTTCAACTGCTACTGTGCAAACAGTGTATTTTCTCTTCTGCTGTGATGCTGAACTTGGTTCTGGCATGTGCACCATCTGCACTTAACACAGGAGAGAACTAAGACTCAGAAAGATTTTACTGAAGTTTATAAATTTCTGGTGAGAACAGACCTCACTGTCCCAATGCAATATGTGCACCTGTCTGAATGTATTTAACATTAAACCTTCCAAATTCAGCTTCTTTCTTTTAGCTCCCTATGGTTATGTTCAGTTCACCTGAAAGACTGTGGTCTGGGTCTCTATTGCTCCATTATATTTGAATTGTCTTCTTTAATTTAGCATTTGGGAAAAACATCACTCCTGCCTTCAGCCACCCAAATCTCTGAACAGCTCTAGCCCCTGACTCTGTTTAAAGTTGAAAGCCATCTGTGCAATTTAAAGACAGAGAAATTAAGCAAAAGAATCTGTTCAGTTAGATAAAGGCTTTCAGAGAAGGGCCAAGATGAGAATCACAGGGACCAGACAAAGTGTGAGGGCGAGCTCAGACTTAAAGCTGAGCCACTGCTAGCATCTGGGTCCTAAACCAGATATGCCAAAAGAGCACCATTAGATGATACCCTGGAAGAGTCCCAAATGCTGTGCTAATCTCACTAAATTCCCATATTCCAGAGCATTCTGTAGTTTGTTTTAGTAAGATTTCAGATCTTTTCAAACCATAACCAGAACAGGTACTTTCATTTGTCCCAGACTGCTGCTCCTCTGATCATCTTGCTACAGGTATATAGAGACTAGATGCAGACTGGCCGTACCTCGCCTCCTCCTCAGTTTAGCGCTATTTTGGAAAGTAGTTTGTATGGTGACTAATAAAGCATCACTGCTGATGTCTATTGCTAGGGCATGATTAAGAAGTTCGCAGTGCTTGTAGGAAGCTGTAAAAGGGTTATCCTTCTAGTTTACTATTTAAAAGCCAACAATATTACTGTCATTGTACAGGGCACAAATATCAAGACAGTCTCTGCAGTGGAGAGCTTACGAGCTAAAGCTATGAAGCACAAATGGGCACTTATTTTCAATGAAAGGAAAAGAGCCTGTGTCAAAACCTTCTGTGCCAACAAGCCTGACAACTTCATGCTAAAGCATACACCACGAATAAGGATTCATGGCCCCATCTGAAGAGGTTTTGAGCACCCACAGTTCATAATGACATCGCTGGGAGCTGCAGGGCTAGAGCACCTATTCAGAGCAGGCTATTAGCTTAAATGAGAGTAAAACCAGCAGAGGTTATAAAGTGCTTTAGTGTTATTTGTCTGACAGGTGGTGCCTTGAAATGGTGGAATTAGGGTACTGCAAAAAAAACACAGCTCAGCCAAATAACTGCAGCTGTTCTGTGCTATTTTTTTTTAATTTTTTGCACATGACAAATTATTTGGGAACTAGACATATGGAACTCATACCATTTAAATATCTGTTGTTATGGACCAAAGGGATAATACTTGGCATTATTCACAGTTCTGCAACTAGTCAAGAGTCTACGGCAATGCTCATCCTGAACATACACAATAATGACAGTTTTCCCGTATAAAAGCTTTCATCTAAGCAGAACAAATTCTCCTTTTTTCCTCTCTGTTTTGACAAACATATTGCAAAGGACCAAATGAATCCCATCTCCACTGCAAGTCGGAGGAAATCCACTAGATTTGAGTTGTCATTGGGGTAACGCTCAATGTACTATAGTCTGTGGAGGAATCAGTCTGCAGCCTGTACCGCAGTATTCTGTAGAGGAATCAGCACACAGAGCTTGATTTTTATTGAGGATGGTTGCTAACAAGTTCTGTGTATAGAATTTATATTGGCTTCTGTAATAGCAGCAAGACAGAGTATGAACACAGGATGTAATTTATGTCCCCATTTAGAAGCTTTGTGTATTCTGCCAGAATTATATGAACAGCATTCTAGTCTCAATTCTAAATGATAGCTGTATATTAGTATGTATTGGGTCTGGCTAAGGTGGAATTAATTTTCCCCACAGCAGCCTTCATAGAGCTGTACTTTGTATTGGCAGCTGGAAAGCTGTTGATAACACCCCAGTGCTTTGGCTACTGCTGAGCAGTGCTCGCACAGCATCAGTGCTGTCTCTCCAACATTCCCCTCACCAGGAGGCTGGGGGTGGGCAAGATCTTGGGAGGGGACATAGGACAGCTGGCCCAAGCTGATCAAAGGGATATTCCATACCACACGATGTCTGCTCAGCAATAAAAGATAAGAGAAAGGAGGAGGAAGGGGGCACATTCACAATTACATTTGTCTTCTGGAGCAACTGCTATGCGTACTGAAGCTCTGCTTTTCGGAAATTGGCTGGACACTGCCTGCTGATGGGAAGTAAAGAAAAAAATGTTTTGTTTTCCTTTGCTTCTGTATGAAGCCTTTACTTTTGCTTTATTAAGCTGCCTTTATCTTGACCCACAAGTTTTTTTCCATCTTATTTTATTCCCCGCCATCCTTCTGAGGAGGGGAGCAATAGAGCAGCTTCGTGGGCAGCTGGATAAGGCATCACAAATCCTTGTATTAAATTACAAGAAAGGCAAAGGAAACAAAAATTTAGACATGTACTGTATCAATCAATTCACTCCTACATGAGATTCTCTCTGTATTGCAAGAAAAAGGCTGCTGCATTTGAGATACTACAGAATGCTTGATGAACACGTAACACTGAAGGAAACTTAAAGCTGTAATTTTTCCATTGCACGACTGGCAGTCAGTACAGTCATCTTTCTTAAAGACTGCATCACACAGCTATAGGTGGAATATATAATGTTACAAACATGGAACAACTTTGCACTGTATTACTCACTTCTGATGTTTGAGTGAATTTTGAGTAAAAATTTGCACATTTTTAAGTTGCTGCTGATACACATCTTTAGAATCCAAAGCAGTAACTTTCCTAGCACCTTGAGAGCAGAGGCATGTACAAAGGTGCGTAACAAGGAAATCACATGTTGATGAAGCATTTGTTGATATGAACACCATAATGATAGTATGAATTCTATTTATGCGCTGTGGTAAAACGTACATGAGTTGGTGAAACATCTGCATTTCTCATCCACATCTAGTTACTTTACTTCTGTCCTTCCCAACCATCACATTCCCTTCAGCCTACTTTGATTGTTTTAAATTTGTGAGCTTCTAAAAGCACCAATCCCCAACTAAAAACTGGCATGTAATCAATCAAAGAAACAGCACTCTGCAGAAAGGAATTCTCAAACATCTACGGATGCCTGCCTGTATTGTCTACAGCTGTAGCATTGCCTACAGCCGTAGCATTGCCTACAGCCTGAAACCACCCACACATTCAAAATAATGTGAAGAAGCAGCTGTTCATAAAGAAGAAACTGCTGAGCAGAATCATAAAGTGAGTATGAAAAAATAAGGATGAAGATAAGGATGCCTAAAAACTATCACTACGGTAAAATCCTTTGTCTGTCCCTCTTTCTGAAAACAAACAAACCCCCAACATTGTGCTCCCCAGAGCTGTGAGTGGCACGACTCTGCCTGAGCTCATGATAGGTCTAATGACGTTTAGCGTTGCTGAACCAGCTGTGGCTCACAAAAACAGGGTGCTCCTTCATCCACGAAACAGTGTGTTACTTTGCAGAAAAGGAGTGTAATTGCACTTGGTCTCCCTCGGGGTGTTGCTAAATTGGTCTCCGCTACCCCCCACCTTCTGTTACCTGTTTTGCTACCATAGGCAAGACAGTCTCACGAGACTTATTTTCATGCAGTAGGGATATCTCTCTCCTTCCTCTCTCCCTCCCTCCCTCCACCCCTTTAGACCTGTGTAACAGGGACCTTTCTGGTCCCTCAAGCAGGAATATGATGACACTTTTGGCGATAGGGAAGAAATGTAGCAAAAAATCAGTGCCCTGTTCAGACTGTCGCTTCTGCACAGGGAGGGAATGGAAAATGAATGGAGCTTCACTGTCAGCGGACAGTAATAGTGGCACAGTAGCTCACAACTGACCAATTCGGGGCACAACAAGCCTGAGAACTGAGGGCTGGTTTTGTTAGTAATTCCCACTGTGGTTTGAGCCTCCTGTTGAGCCAGGACTGTACCACAGTCTGTCTGATCATGTTCTAGCATGGTGCGACTTCTCTCCATAAGTAATTCCATCCTGTATACGTACTACTGGTATTTACTTGCAGATCTTTTTAATGGCTACTTTTGATGGTGAAAGCTTCTCATGGGGAAACAAAAAATAGCTCTTGGCATACGGTGATTGCAGAAAGATTTAACAAAAAAGCAATGCAAAAATTAGACTCCAAAAACATTGAAACACTATAATTTCATATGTGAAGTCATCTTTAAAATCTAGACATCATTTTATTTTCAAAAGGGATATTAATTTTATGATAGTATATTTAAAAAAAATTAGTAAGAGTATTCTATCCCTAAAAGAATGAATAGAAAGTGTTTTCAGTGTTAATTTATCTTCTTTCCTTTTTCATTCTTTTCCTTTCAAATGACATTTTTTTCTACATAATTTAATGCATTATCCACAGGCAGAGAAATAAAAAATACACTCCTTGTGTTTCTATTACTTTCATTTGTATGGTACCACATAAATGAGTTGCGCTTTTTACATAAATTAAATTACAATTTTCTTCTTCAGAGAGTTTTTAGCTCAATATAATAGCAAATACCGCTGGCCTTGCTCATGAAACTAGCAGCAGTGGATCAGCCTGCAGGACTGAAGCCATTGTACTTTGATACTGTTTAATGACAAAAATTAAGTATAACCCACAGCTTGGTCTGTTTCACCGAGACTGACAGAAGAACAAAGCATCAGTACAAATCATCACAGCAATTTCTCCTAGTTTTGCATTTCAAGAAGAGGTGCCTCAACCAGTGGAAGTTTGTTTAAAAATTACTTCAGCATAGTTTTATACAACCCCTTCATCAAACTCCACCTAGCTAACCTTCCCTCTCAGCTCACCGTAGGCATCAGACGTTCTTCCCACGAGAAAAAGAATATATTAATCTCTCCCAACTTCAGTCATCTGAAAATTTAACAGTACGGCAAGATATAGTTGTCCAGAGGCTTTCTCTACAGTCAAAGCAAAGAGATGCATCTCCCGATGCCCTGTCACCTGTGTTAAATAACCCACTTTAACATGGTTTCTAGAGTATGCTTCCTGAAGTCAAAGGTTGTTTCTTGACAGAAATTCCCACACATTTCTAAGATTTGTCTCTTTCCAGGAGTTTAAGGATGAGGAATGATAGATTTTTGTAGTGTTCTACTTCTTTTTCTTTTAATTTTATCATATCCTTATGACAGCAATACTGAAAGTCTACATTTCTATTGAGGAACTTATAAAAGATGCTCCTTTAATTTCTTTTGTTCTTGAATCAGATAGTGCTAAGTGTTGTCCTATTTGTTTTCAGTTATGAACTACAAGATCCAAACTGAAATACTGTGTTACCTGTGGCAGACAATTCTGGAAAGAAAAGTATTTTCTGTAAGTTTCATGAAACTTTCTTTTGTTGCCAGATCCTCTTCAGATCAGAAGGAATGTTACATACCATTTTAAAAATAAACTGGTGATTCATTTTAAGTACAACAGAAAGTAAGGCTACCAGAGATTTCATTTGATTACCTAACCTTGAATCCTACCATTCTGGATGAGTCACTGTTTCCTTTCGCTTCTCTCCTACTCTTTCATAACACAAGTGCAGGCATCAGGATGTTGTATGAGAAACCATATCCTATGGGCTGCTCATTTCAATAATTTTTTTTGTTGTTGTTTTCAAGATGTCCCAAATGTCACATTTTAAGTGTAAAGATTAATGAAGAAATTAACTACTTCCCCCCCTCCATCTCAGCTCTTGTATGCAGAAAGCAAAGAAAGTTCTTCTTTAAAGTAGTTCCCATTTCTGGTTCAGACTCTATACATCTTTTAGGATGTGTCTTGAAAAGGCATTTTTAGGCAAACAAGTACTTAACTATGTGTTCCACTAATGAAAGTCAAACATGCCCTTTAAGTTAACCATGTACTTGCACAATTTTCTGAATTATTTTGGACATGAGCATTCCCTTAAACAGGATTTCTTATTGTTTAGCTTAGCAGAACTTTCTTCTCTTGCCCAACTTACCTTTCTTAGTCGTTCTTACATTAAAGACCGTGAGTGAATCGTGAATTATTCCCACTGTGTTTGGTTTGTGTCTTTACTATTATTCTTCTGTCACATACGACTTAAAAAAAAAAAAGACTTATTTGCCCCAAATTTAATATTTTTTCTTTTCCACATAAGTCGGTACAATAAAACATTTATTTCCTTCCCCTATAAACCTTGCCTTGCTTATGTCTTTAGACTATCACAGCAACAACACTGCTTAAGACGCAGACTTTTTTTGGCACTCTTATTATAGATCAGTGCTTTGAGACAAAATTTCAACATGTCATTCACAACGTTTTGTGTGTTTGCAAATTCATTACAATACTAAAACTGAAACACGATCCAGACTTCATCACGCTCAGTGACACAGGTGGGGTAGGGGGTTTTGTGCATATGTTCTTTGACATGGTGTTAACAAAAGGATTATTGTCAGAAAAAAAGGTAATATTCAACCCGTTTTTTCCTTCCTGTTCTTCTTTTGTTTTTGTTTTTTTGCTTTGTTTTGTTTTGCTTTTCTACAATGGGTCTGAAATCTCACAAAAATTAATGCTTATTATATATAATCAAAAGAGGCAGGAAAATACACAGTCACCCCTAGGCGCTGCAAATCGCGCAAAAATAAAGACAGAGAGAGCACCAGGAAAAGATGTGTCTGTGCTCTTGATCCTTTAACAAAGAAGCAGAAAACAAGTTGTCATAATATTGCCACATTTTATTTTTAGAAAAGCAGGACCAACGCACATCTTTGTTCTCCACTGGGTAACTTCCAAAAGAGGGTAAAAACAGAAACCACAGCAAACACATTAATCAAACTAAGACCAGCATTTTGGGATTCAGTCCTCTTGTCTCTTGTACACATATACACGCAAAGTAAACTCTTTACTCACTTTTTGCTTCCTCAAGCATGAACAGGGCAGAAAAAAGTCAAAAATCAGAATATGTACTAAAACCAGCATATTTGCAATTAGCCTAACATGTATGTCAAGATTTTTCTTGTGGTTATAGAAGTCAGGCAGACAGGACTTTATGGTGCCCCTGCTCACGTGGCCACTGCCCATTCCATCAATTTGGAGAAGAGACTTGGATTTGCAGCATAAAAACTTGGTATAGTACGACAGACCTGACTTACCTAGGTGCTTCGAGGCTTTATTAATTGTCCATGAATTTCCTTTGATTCCAGCATAAAAGACTTCACCTGCGTGTCTTTTCTGCAAGTCAGTGCTTCTGTGTTTGCAGTTGCCTTTCTTCTGGATTTTCCTGGCCAGCTCTTCTGGTCACAGTAACCCATTCCTATGGGCTTTGCTTATACCCATACTATGTCTCTGCTTGCTTAACACATCCAAAAGTATCAATCAAAATTTCTGGTCACTCATAATAATTCACCAAACTGGGAATCATTTACTGGCCAAATATAATACAGACTCAATACTACCACTTTATTGCTCTTAAAATTAGAACAAAAATACAAAGAAGAACATTTTTTTCTGTAGGGCTCCAAAGTGCTTCCTTTTAGGTAGAGTGTGGAGAGACCTGTTTCATGCCATCAATCCACGGATTAATACAAAAACATGTAATCTTTAGAAATTACAGTTCATACCTATAGATAAGGTAGTTGAGCTAAGAATTCATGGAAAACATGCAATATTGTGAGGAATTTTGAAAGAAAATTTTAATTTTCCAATCCAGTTTTCAATCATGACTGTTGATGCTGTCAAAACAAGCATACAATTCAATGCATACAATTCAATCATATGTCAAGTAATGACCTTCCCAACTCAGATATATATACACCAGGTATCCTAGAAGAGAAGAACCCTCTGTTAACAAATTCAACTTGGAACTCCAAATCCTTGAGGAAAACCAGTATGTTTTCACAGTTATTTACATTTTGGGCTGGCAGTAGAAGCATTTCCTTAAAGATTTATGGTACCTATCCCACACTTCTGCACCCTGCTCCTACTAATGAAAGCAGTGAGTTAGCTATCTAACTCTTTTCCACTGCCTGACACGTCACGGGAATTAAGGTGGAACTTCCGGCCCTTAAAACAACTAAGATAAATTCTTCAATACGGCTTTAATAACAAGATAACCAGCTGGTGGACTGAAAGACTTGAAGAGTGCAGGAGAGCACAATAAGAAATTGAAACAGATGCCAAGTGAATTTTTTGGTGATGCATGACCCATTAGCTCCAAGAGAGATCAGAGTACAACTTATCTGCAAAGCAGAGCTTTATTTAACAGAACATCTGTGAGATATAGGTAATCAATACTTGAATTACTGAAACAATTACCTAGTTGATGAGCAGTTCTATAGATCTGATGGTTTTTCTGTCCATAAGTGATCAGGATCAAGGGGTTTCTTTCTCGTACAGAGTCTTCTTTCATATATGGCAAATAAAAATCCTGCCTTGTGCTTTTTCATAAGCTTTCTGTATACAGATGTGGCAATAACTCTTCCCATCTTATTTTGGTCTCATTTGCTGATTTTGCTAAACTTATGATTAAGCAAAAGTTGTAGCAATCAAATCACTAAACTCACGCAATACAAAAAAGAAATAAAAAATTATTCTCCACCTTCTTCATGCACATAGGCAATGCAACAACTATGCAATTTTCTCACTGAATTACGCAGATGTTTTTGTATATAGTTCTTCTGCCAAACATTTTCACTACAAGAGTTTGAATTCTACAGACAGAAGTATTTATGCCTACAACACACAGCAACTGATAATCAGGACTGGATAAACGAAGATAATTCGGACCCATCTCAGAGAATGGTTAATACCACTTAATTAGAGAATCACTTTCATAATTTTGTGTCATCCCAAATTTTGCTACATCATTCCTTGCTGGCCTTTGCAGATCAATAAACGTATGAAACACAAGACCTAGTATGGAATTCTGAGGCATGCTGTTGTTAACCTTTAGACATGATGAAAACTGACCTTCTAATCCAGCTCTCCGTCTTCTATACTTCAGTTTGTGATCCAGGACATTTTTTCCTTCTTACATCATAGAAAACTAACAGCCTGTGATTCATTTCAGGGATAGGAAATTTTTAAAGTTTTATAAACTGGTACCTTATCAACTAAATACTGCCAAAATAAATAGTTTCTAAGAGATCAATAAAGCACAATTTTCTTTTCAACAAGCCATGCTGCTTAATTCCTATAATTTCCTGATTTAGTGTTGCAGTGATTTTAAATGTCTTTTCATCCAGACTGCTCAGTATATCTGTCTTCTTACTGAGTTATAATTCTTTGATCCAGCTACTAAGCGTTTTATAATTTAAATATGCAGAAAATATTTGAAATTTTTACTTACTTCCAGGTCTTCAGAACAGTGTCTGTTTTTTAACAAATTACTCAGTGTATTTTCATATTTTTAGACATAACATGATTCTATTCTGTGATGCTATGAGTATCATCTGAATTAATCCCTCTGTCTTGCTCAAGACTAACTTGAGAAGAGCCTGCTGTAAGTTTCTTAAAGTACAATGACATCATTTTATCCAAATTTTCTACATCATGCAATTAAATATTTTGTAAATTGAAGAACATTATAATATCAGATTTTATGGCTTTTCCACTTCTTCTGTGTCAGCTCTCACAATTCATCTTTTCCTGTTCAGCCAATAAAGACAAAATAATATTTTCTGCACAGCTGGCTGTGATTTGTATTCAGATGATCATCACTGATACAGACCTCTTTTCAGAATTTTATATTTCTATGTATTAGCAGTTGTTTTTAATTTTGGTTGAATAACACAAATAAAAAATAGATACTAGTAATCTCATGACTGGATGGACAGATGAGGGGAGGGCAGTGGATGTTGTCTACCTTGACTTCAGCAAGGCTTTCAACAGTCTCCCACAGCATCCTCATCAGGAAGCTTAGGAAGAGTGGGTTAGATGAATGGACAGTGGGGTCGATTGAAAACTGGCTGAAAGACAGAGCTCAGAGGGTCGTGATTAGGGGCACAGAGTCTAGCTGGAGGTCAGTGACGAGTGGTGTTCCCCAGGGCTCATATTGGGTCCAGTCCTCTTCAATATATTCATCAACGACCTGGATGAGGGGATAGAGGGCACCCTCAGCAAGTTTGCTGATGACACAAAGCTGGGAGGGGTGGCTGACACACTGGAAGGCTGAGCCAGCACACAGAGAGACCTAGACAGGCTGGAGAGCTGAGCAGAGAGAAACCTTATGAAATTCAGTGAGGCCAAGTGTAGGGTGCTGCACCTGGGGAGGAATAACCCCAAGCACCAGTACAGGTTGGGGGCTGACCTGCTGGAGAGCAGCTCTGTGGAAAGAGACCTGGGAGTCCTGGCGGACAAAAGGATGACCATGAGCCAGCAACGTGCCCTTATGGCCAAGAAGGCCAATGGCGTCCTGGGGTGCATCAAGAAGAGTGTGGCCAGCAGGTCGAGGGAGGTCATCCTCCTGCTCTACTCTGCCTTGGTGAGGCCACATCTGGAGTACTGCATCCAGTTCTGGGCTGCCCAATTCAAGAAGGACAGGGAACTGCTGGAAAGAGTGCAGCAAAGGGCTACAAAGATGGTTAGGGGACTGGAGCACCTCTCTTATGAAGACAGGCTGAGGGACTTGGGTCTCTTCAGTCTGGAAAAAAGACGGCTGAGGGGGGATCTCATCGATCTTTATAAATACTTAAAGGGTGGGTGTCAGGAGGATGGGGCCAGTCTCTTTTCAGTGGTGCCCAGCAACAGTACAAGAGGTAATGGGCACAAACTTGAGCATAGGAAGTTCCACCTAAACATGAGGAGGAACTTCTTTACTTTGAGGGTGGCAGAGCACTGGAACAGGCTGCCCAGATTGGTGGTGGTGTCTCCGTCTCTGGAGACATTCAAAACGCGCCTGGATGCGTTCCTGTGCAACCTGCTCTAGGTGACCCTGCTCTGGCAGGGGGGTTGGACTAGATGATCTCCAGAGGTCCCTTCCAACCCCTACCATTCTGTGATTCTGTAATCTAGGTGGAACACACATTCAAATAATGCACTCGTCATAAGAGCTTTATTATCCATAATAGAGAAGTACAGAGCTTGACATCAGATCTGATGAAGTAAATCCCAATGAAAAGAAAAGGTTCAGGTTTATAATATTATTTTCAAATCTACTACTTTGTTATGTATTACCTTCACAGTTACTTGATTTACAACATATCAACTTAAAATTCCACAAAGGAAAAGTAGGAAATTCCAATTGCAGAAATCAAGCACATCTGAACTGAAACTTAGGAAATAAAAAATATTCCAGACCAGTTTTACTTCATGCAGCCCATGCTCAGCAAGAGTCCAGTGATTTAACCAGGAGTTATGTACTCAGAACTTTTTTTATTTGCATGTTTGAAGCTATCCTATGATTTTTTACAGATATATTACTCCTTGATCTTCTGTAATATTAAATATATCCAAGTACTGAATAAGGATAGTTAAGGTATATAGGAAGAATCTTGTCTACTACAAGAAGATTAAAAAGAAAGGAAATCATTATTGATAAATTTATGTGCCATAATACTAAATGTAAAAGCTGAAGTGGAGCTATGTCTGAATTTTGTAGTTTAATGGGATAGCCTTCAACTTTTATAAAAATTAAGTTTAATACCTACTTTATTTCATGGGATCCCAACTGATTTTTATGTATAAATATACAGACACACACTCACCAACAATCAGATATACATGTACATTCTAATTTAGTTTCTTATAGCAGTAATATAGTAATGGATTTCATCATGAAACAACTATGTAGCAATCTGATAATTACACTAGTATAAGTTGATAATTATACACCAGTATAGAACTAAAACCCCACACTTAAAAATTATCTAGTTCTAAATTCGTCCTAGAACTCAGAAATTTTGCTTGCTTAAAACCAGTATTTTCTTTAAATAGATGAAACAAGATTACTATTATTTTAAACATTTTCTATCTCTATGTCCTAGGCTTCAGTACCCACTGTTAACATTCGTGAACAACTGGTATATGGAACTCTATTATGCTACCATGATACACATATGGATTGGTCTGTTTACATTACTTGTAAAGTAAAAAGGGAAATAATAGCTGTTTGCAATCCTAAAACCACCAGAATTTAAAGTGCTAGACATCTGATAGACAAGAAACTGACTACATCTCTGTCATTGTTTCTAGTCTGAATAATGTCTCCATTTTGGGGGGGGGAGAGGGGAGAAGATGGAAGAGGGATAAGGAGAATGAAGGGAGACAGAAGCCCAGAGGATACAAACTACCAGGTCATTTTGAAATATCATTCTCTACCAAGGTTAATTTTGTTCTACAAAACGTAGGCTGCAGATAATCACTTTTCATAAGAAAACAGCTGGGAATCTACAAAGACGTGCTGCAACATACACACATCGCGCTTCCAACTACCCAATCACATTAAAAGAAGAAAAGAATGTAAACATTTTTACTAATATCAATTTAAAGCTATCACTGTCCTTCCCATTTTTGTATTGCATATTCATAAACAGAAGGAAAATGGTAGTCTTTGTTAAGGTGGATGCAGAAGACAACGGTCCTAGCAATTTTGAATTAAGTGCAAATTCAGAAGGAAAATACTTTTCTGTTAGTAAGTGTAAATTCAGGTAAATGCTGAGACTCCAATTCCTACAGTACACAGGAACCTGAAACATCAAGCAAGATGGCAATGCAATGGCATAAAATGAAAATCCATGACAGCAGCTACAGGTCTCAGTTTCATAACACAAACTTTACACAGTCTGTGATGAATATTAATGTTCTTAACTTTTTCTTAAATCTTTTTGGAAAGAAAAGGTACACACTTTAGAAGTAACTCTCCTCCCACAAAGCAGTCTTCAATAGTTTGCTTCCTAGCTTTCTGTTTGTTGTATTGAATAGTGATGTTAACAAAAAAGCAAGCATGATGGTGCCCCCCCAGTGAGATTTCTGAATAATACTGTGATGTTAGCAACTTTGGCAAGCCAAAAGCAGCACTTTTAGAATTTTAAAAGAGATGGATTAATATTTATAAACAGAAAGCTAGTTTAAAGGACAAATGCCTTATGTACAATCTCACAGAAAAGAGATCTATCCAACTATGTTATTTTCCTGTGACCCACAGACAACTGTGATGTTCAAAGATGCACTGAAGTCAGATACACCATGCCCACTGGAATTCAGAGGAAACAGGGTGTTCAATCTTTGCTTCTATCTTTGGAACTTCTCTTTTAACTATCACTTCTTTTAGTTCCATGGTATTCTTTTTCTTTTAAATTTAGCTCAGGGTATTTTATTTTCCCTTTATTAATTTCAACAGGTGAATTGCTCAACTATGCAGAAACAGAATAACGACACCCTGAGAGCTGGCACACAGTATAGAGATGCTTGCTATGATACTGATATGCTCGATTATTTCTGAACTGCTTAAAACTAGATGGGGTTGAACTTTCTGCCTCTTACGTGGAAAACAGAAAACCTATTATTTTCATCTTAAAGAGAAGAGACTACAATAGCCAGTCAGTCTCTTCTTAAAGGTAGTTCCTTGCCAATATCAACAGATTACCTCTTGACAATCAGTTGTGAAAGATAATTGGGTCTTAATCCCACAGTGCTTTATGCGTCTGCAGGTGTGAGGCCCAGGGGCAGAGCAAATAATATCATCATCTGGGAATCAATTATGTAGGCCTTCAAATTGTACCTCCTTAGCAATCACAACTTTAGCAATACCATCAAGAATATCAAAGCTGTAAGTCAGAGAACTGAAAGATAAACCAAATAATAATTATTTACCTCGTGAACACTACTTTTTTTCCCTTTAGGAAAATATTTGTTTTACTGTGTTCATATCCTGGTCTGTAAAATAGAGGAGGAAGAACAGTATTAGAGATGAAGTTCTGCATACCTAGCATGCAGCAACCATGTAAAAGAGACATTATTTCAATTCCTGCTGCTATAAAACTATTCTCCAGCCTTTAATCTCTGTGCCAGGCAAAAGCATTGTTTCTAAATTAATGTATACCCTGAACAAATAAACTGATAGAATGTGGGTTTCGGATATCATTTCTGTCAGCTCAGTGCAAATTGAAATGGACTTCCTGGACTGGAGGTATTGATTTTGAAATTCTGACTGTGGCCATTTCTGAATGAAAAGGGAAAAGCTACTGCATTATCTCCTATTTGCTACTATGCCCTACTGCTATTATATGAGTAAACTGCTTGCAATACGAAAACCTCATTGCAGACATTACCTTTGGGCCTTCCAGTTTTTCATTTGACAACTTTTCTATCCTGTATCTACCATTCTGGAGGAAACAAGAAGGAAAAACACCAGGGTCTAGATATTTTTTTCCAGCTGGGAGAAAAACTAATGATGGAATATAGGTATTCTTTACATATTGTCACAATATACTTAAATTCCTGTTTTCTGAAGACACTCTTGATTGTCAGTGTCAGTCTTTAGCACCAACATTTATATATGAATTCAGTTTCCTTTTTGTTGGTACAAACTCCTCCTCCCTTGAACATGTGGCCAAAGTAGAAATCATTGTACATTTCTTTGTGTCAATTATATACGTATCGGAAGACTTCATTTTACCATAAGCCGTTTCTGGAGAAATTCTTCTTATTCACATTTTAGTATGCACCATTGTATAATCTATGTTTAACAGAATGGCTAAAGGAGGTACATAATCTGCTACAGATTTCAAGGTATCACCTGATTATCACTACTGAAGTAAGCCTTGGGAAGAACCTAATTTAATTTTCTTGCCATTATAGAATCTGCTGCTGCCAGCTTTGCTTTTTTCCTTCAAAATTACAATGGGCTGGTTGGAGGCTTAAGCACAACCTCCTGAGATATTTCCCATATTGTCTTCCTATTTTAATCAATCACTTTCTCTGGGTATCAGTTCTGTGTTGGACCTGCCAGCTCAACCTATAAAAAAAACCAGATTCTTAACCAGAACATCTTTTAGGCTATATCTGCTGGACTGCACAGAAGTGTAAAGTACTGTTGTGAAGCAAAGACTAGAACATCACGATCACACTCCTTCATGCTTTTTCTCTGCTCAAGCTTCTACTAAATATACAGGTTCAAATTCTGCAGCTGTTGCACATTTTCATTCTGAGGATGGGATGCAGGTGGTCCAATATTGGACATCTACCACAGAGGCATTTTTCAGACTCCCTTAACAGCCAATAGAAAGGAAAAGTAGTCTGGAATGTGAACTACCTGACCTCTTTTAGACACCTGCATTACAGTGAAATGAACGGTGTTCAAAAGGATCTAATTGACCATAAATGCAGCATATGTAATTAGATGTAAGCACACATGCTGCAAACACAAGATGAATTTCACCAGATGATTCAGGAAATAAACAGGATCTGATGTTTGTTCATGCCCTCAACACCTTCTGTAAATAAAATTTATCCCATGACATCAGATTTCAAGATGTATTTTTTAAGTTTATGCTGGAAAGCAAGTATGACCGACATTTCTTACAATAGCTGACCCCAGAGAACAAATTCTTCATTGAAAATATCACTGATAATCATTTTTTTCCCCACATTTTTTTCTTCACCTATAAAAACAATTTCCATGCTCCGAATATTTAAGGCTTCTTCTAGCATGGTTTACAGATTAGACATACATGAATGCAAGACACTTATTTAGCTTATTCACTATTTCAGCTGTCCAAATGTCTTGCTCTAATTTTAAGAGTGCAATTTCAAACTCAGTTTTCCCATCCTTTAAATTGGGACCTCAACCACTACCTGTAATTAGGTAGTTTATTTTTGACTCATAATCCTTAGCTGTCTAATCAAATACGATGAAACAACTGAATTTTTGAGTTACCATTTATTATTCCTATGCAATTCACAGACCCTGTTACCGGTTCGAAGGCCAAACTGTTAGGTTTCACTCTAAACAAAGATTCAGGGCTGAATATCAATAAGCTTTGTCTTTTAATGTGGTGCTTCTCACTCCCAGAATATGGAATTCCATTTTCATCTCCTTACACAAACAAAATCTCACATGTACATACAACACACATGCACAGAGATCTTCTTAGAAAGTACAGGCAGCCCCTTGCCTGTATTTATGAGTCTAATCAGTGCTTTTATTTTAGGTTATAAGCCTTTGTTCAGAAAGCCAAGCTGAAGAGGAGTTTGTTGCATGCTGAAGTTTTTAGAGTTTAACCCAATAACCCTTAATGCATCATTCTCTTTCCTCTCTACTAATGCATGTGCAACTCTGAACTCAGCTTCCCTACTCTAGACCACAGTATTTTGAGGGACTGTTCTTTTCCCACAGCAATATAAATTTTAATTAAAACTGGTAAGCCAAGCTTCCCTTATTATACTCAGTTCTTCTTATGGCAACACATGGATAGGATTAAATGGTGCTGTCAAACAGAGATGCTGGTATTTGATGGCTTTTAATATTGCTGCCCATACAAAGACAATAAATAAATGCCATCAATATTACCTGTTCTTACTTCTTTAGTAATTATTTCATTAAAGTCATATTTATGCTGTCAAGTATCAGCAAGAACTGCTGGTACAAACTAGTAAGTCTATTTGGTGGTAATAAACTATGCCCAAGGATGGGTTTGAAAGGAATATTAGCAGTAATATCAACAGCAACTTAATACGTATTTTATAAAACTTTTCAATGTATGAAACTAATAAACTCAAAGATTAAATAAAAGCGTAAGAAAGCAGCAACTCGGACCACAGGTCTACATTTACTAGGCAAAAATTCACAATCCTGTGAAAAAGCAAATACCTTCCCAAGCCACCCATTCCATCCTTAGAACACTTGCAAAAGGGTGGGTTTACATAATTGCCAAAATGTCACTTCTTCCGAGGATGACAAGGCAACTTCTAATAGGCCTTGTTCCTCAACACTATCAACGGTCAAGGAATGATGACAACTTAAACACAATGTCTAAGCAGGTTCGCGAAAACGCAAGTAAATTAGCTTCCAAACCCTCTTACTCTTCCCAACACTGCACAGCTAATCTCTAATTGCAGAGGCCGCTTCTGATATCATTTACTCCAGGCTGACAGTAGTGTAATTACAATCCCATTGCCTTTGACAGCAGCATTCCTGCTTTACATTAGTGAAAAGGGATAAGCATAAAGCCTCTCTACTCACTCTAGAATACAGTGCACAGACTGCTGAGAATAGGTATGCTGTGTCTTCTACTCAAGCTAATTTACAAAGGTGTTACAGGTGACGTTATAAGCTTTATCAACATATACCTTTTTTTAAGCAATCATCAGCTCAGAATGCTGTTTCCTCCTGCTTGCATAAAACATTTTTGAAGACCAATTAAAAGCATCAGCTGCAAGGCTATCAGAACTGTGTCTATCATGTTGTTATAGATTTTCCCTCTGTATGACAGCAGTATCCCTCCTCATCTCTAAAGAGATATTTTTCTTTAAACTACAGTTTACTTAGTTCTGTTGCACTGAAAACTAAAGCTGAGAGGTGAAATCAGCTGGAAGGGGATATCTTTCCAAATCTTCTCCAGTTGGAAAAGGAATGTTCACCTCCTCTTGATACAGCAGACAACAAATGCTCTCTCCAAAGATATTCCTTCCCTTCAACCTCAAAACAGACCCACAGATTGGCCTGCATTTTCCTACATTACTTCCAGGACTGTTAGCAAACTACTGATACACTCCACGTTGCTGTTTCTTTACTGATATCAGATCTCATTCTTGGTAGAAGCCCATGTTTTATTTTTAATGGTGATCCATGAGCTACAGTATCCTACACTGAAACTCCCTGTTACGTCAGCATAAAGATCAAGCCAGAATAAACCCTTTGAATTTTAAGTATGCTTCTGCTTATCATTTATTAACTGTCACATTGTCTCTTCCACTCTTGTTCAGCTAGGAAATGTGCTCCCCTTGCAAGTTATCACAATTTCTTTTCTTTTCCCTTTCTGTTATTTTCTTATCTGCACTGTTTTCCTGTCACCATTTTTAATTTTTGTTGGTTTTGTTCCTCTGTACCTCTTTCATTACCTTCATTTCCAACAGGTCCCACCACTAAGATTTATCCCTAGTCCGTCCACCGAAATGTAATCAGTGATGCAATTAATGCTAGCATGTTACATGCCATCAGAGAAGTGTTGAAGCAAGATCCAACCTAATGAAACTGGATATTCTTTCCTGGTAAGGGTCTTCCAGGCTTTCTTTCAGGCTGAGCCACAAAGGAAATGTATTTATTAGTTAACCTTTACTTCCCCTTGGAAAGGTCAGAACCTGGCAGCCAGGAACTTTTGTTCGTTAATGTACATTTAGATTCTGAAAAACATTGAAGACTACATAAACACATCAAAACAGCTCAATCCGGCCTTACAACTGGAAAGATGACATCACTGAACCATGCTATTTTGAAGGCACTCAGTTTAAAAGCTAATGCATGCTTTATCGTATTTTTAAATTTGTTGCTTGCTTGGATGCTCCCTTGGATGACACTGCTTCATGTGTACACAGCAATGTTCTTATCTTCAGGACTACACAAAATATCTATCTCAAAATACTGAGAGTTTTTTAGAGGTTTGACTTTGAATCAAGTTCAAGCCTGAAAGCCATATCGCACTGGTTGCACGGGAGCAAAATGATCTACCTTAATTTCAGAAAAACCCATGTGAATTATAATTACACGCACTTTAGAGGAATACACACAGTGGAAGAGAAACTTGATGGGACATTCCTTTACCTATGTGCTATTTCTCAAAGGTTGGGACGGTACCAGTCGGCCACTAGTTTTAAAAAAGGTAGAAAGGAGGATCCTGGGTGCTAATGACTTGTCAGCCCCACCTCTGTGCCTGGGAAGATCATGGAAAAGATCTTCCCAGATGCTATACTAAGGCACATGGAGGACAGAGAGGTGATTCGAGACAGCCAGCATGGCTTCACCAAGAGCAAGTCCTGCCTGCCCAACCTAGTGGCCTTCTATGACAGAGTGACTACATCAGTCAACAAGAGAAGAGCTACGGATGTCATCTATCTGGACTTCTAATGTCTTTAACAGAGTCCCCCACAAAAACCTTCTCTCTAAATTGGAGAGAGATGGATTTGATGGGTGGACTGTTCCGTGGATTAGGAATTGGCTGGATGGTCACATCCAGTGAGCAGTGATCAACAGCTCAATGACCAGATAGAGGTCAGTGATGAGTGGTGTCCATCAAGGGTCTGTAGTGGGACTAGTACTGCTCAATACCTTCATCAATGACATAAACAGTGGGATCAAGTGCACCCTCAGCAAGTTTGCAGATGACACCAAGCTGTGTGGTGCAGTGGACATGCCTGAGGGACAGGATGCCATCCAGAGGGACCTGGACAAGCTCGAGAAGAGGGCCCGTGTGAACCTCATGAGGTTCAACAAGGACAAGTGCAGGGTCCTGCACCTGAGTCGGGGCAACCCCCAGTATCAACATGGGCTGGGGGATGAAGGGACTGAGAGCAGCCCTGCAGAGAAGGACTTGGGGGTTCTGGTGGATGAAAAGCTGGAGATAAGCTGGCAATGTGCACTCGTAGCCCAGAAGGCCAACTGTATACTGGGCTGCATCAAAGGCAGCATGGCCAGCAGGGCAAGGGAGGTGACTCTACTCTGCTCTTGTGAGACCCCACCTGGCATACTGCATCCAGCTCTGGAGCCCTCAACAGAGAAAAGATATGGACCTGTTGGAGCGGGTCCAGAAGAGGGCCATAAAATGATCAGAGGATGGAACACCCACTCCTGTAAGGACAGCCTGTGAGAGCTGGTGTTGTTCAGCTTGGAGAAGACNGGTTGTTCAGCTTGGAGAAGACTCCAGGGAGACCCTATTGCAGCCTTTCAATAATTAAAGGGGGCTTACAAGAAAGATGTGACAAGCTTTTCAGTAGGGCCTGTAGTGATAGGACAAGGGCTAATGGTTTTAAAAGCAAAGAGAGTAGAGTCAGACTAGATATAAGGGACAAATTTTTTATCATGAGGGTGCTGAAACACAGGAACAGGTTGCCCAGAGAGGTGGTAGATGCCCCATCCCTGGAGACATACAAGGTCAGGTTGGACAGGGCTCTGAGCAAGCTGAAGATGTCCCTGCTCATTGCAGGGTGTTTGGTCTAGATGACCTTTAAAGGTCCCTTCCAGCTCAAACCATTCTATGACTCTTAAGAGCAAAAAAGGAGTACAAAAATTTAAGTAAACTCAGTTTGGGCCTAACTTTTTGTATGACCTCCTTTAGGAATCACAGAGAATAAAAACCCTTCATATCCATACAAACCACTTGAATTCCTTTGGCTTCAAATATATGAATTCAGTGTCTCAAGTTGTAAAGGCAATGGTGGGCAGTTTTTATTTTCCTTGAGAGGTGTTTTTCCTGGGCAGGTTGGATAGACTGCAAAATCAATGGCAGACAATGGTCCAAAGCACTGACACTTTCTCTTTTGATGCATGGAGACCTGATATCATTAAAGAAATACAGGGTTGCGCAGGAACCCTGCACAATAGGAACAGAGATAATCTACTATATTGCTGCCGTTTAAAATATTGAACGCCTTCAAAGGAATTCTGTAAGTTAAAAATCATTGAAGACTGGACAACTACTCACAACTTCTCTGGCTTCTTCCTCCTTTTTATTTCCCCCTTTGACACTGACTAGTGTGATCCTATCTCACAACCAAAGTTTGTCTATGCCGATTTATCATCTTTCCCCAATAACTACTTCCTATCACTACCTTTAACCCAAGAATATCAAATATTGCCTGAGGAATCTGAAATTCACTAAATTCCCTTCTGATACATGAGTATGATTTTTGTAGGAATACAGCCCATCAATCTTTATGCTTGGATACATGCATGTAATTCCCAGACTACAAAAATAAAGGCACATGAAAAACTAAAATAGCTGACTAAACAAAATTGAGAGACATAATACAACATTCACCGCAAGACCCGAGGCACAGTCTACCTCAAAGTACTGTTAATGATGAGTGTAATCTAACTCACTGGTCATCAAAAGCTCAAGCTCTGTGTTACCCTATGCACCGTTTTTCAGGAGTGCAAAGCCCTGGTCCACTTCCACGCTCACTGAAGAGTTTCAGCGCTCTACTGGAATAGGCCTATAGCTCAACATAAAGTTTTATGGGCATCTTGGCAGTGGGTACACCCATGGATTTCCAAAGCAGCAAAGTTAAGAAGTGACTAATAAGCAGGCACTAACATGTTTCTTTCAGTGCAACACCAGTTTAGGCACATATTACATGGAATTACTATAAAGTCCTAGTCAATCTCTCCTTGGAAACTGGCTGGGAATGCTGCCTGTAAATTAATTTTTGCTGAGCAGCAGTCATGGCAAAAGTACAGTAATACTAAGATTACTTCTGTCCTGCAGCAACTTGCTGTTTTCCTGGTTTAAGGTAAAACAGAACCAACTTTCTGTTTAGTAATTTTACTTCTTAGCTAGGCCTCTTCTAATTCTCTGAAATTAACAGCATGTTGTGTTGAAAATGGTTCGTTCAGAGTGATAAGACAGTTTGTGCCAAGGAATGGTATGCAGAAAGGCTCTTGCTTATACTTATTGCTGTAAGAACCAAGGTCAGCTAACTTCGCTTTCTGCCCCGTTAGAGGGTCGGAAGCGGAGAAGTGTAGAGGGGTCCCACCTGTGGGGAGGAGCGGACAGGACAGGTGACCAAAAATTGACCAACAGGGTATTCCATCCCATCTGCCCCATGCTCAGTATAAAAGCTGAGGGATCAAAGGGTCAACTCTTTTCCTTCAGTGGGTGACGTCCGAGGAGGACCCTGTCTGTTCATCTGCCTTTGATCCCCATCTGTGTGTTCCTGACTCCAACTCTGGAACCCGGTTCCCACTGCCGCTGAGTCCAGCCTGGGATTTCCCCGGTGCCTGCCTGTGACATCATCCTGGGAGCTTAATATGGTTTTGTATATACTGTATCTATTGAATTATTTTCCTTTTTATTTTATTATTAATATTTCACTAAAGTAGTTCAGTTTCTTCTAAACTCGTAAATCTCTTTATCTCTCCTCCACCTCTCCATGCATGAGAGGCTGGGGGGAGCATCTGTCACTGGCCACTGGCTGATTTGGCCAAAACCACAACAGCTGTTTCTTTTCTAAACTTTTAAAGTAAACAGTCATCATTTAGAGCCAAAATGCTTCTGAAAATAATTATTACAATTACTGCTATGCATTGTTTGTTGAACTTCCAATACACGGTCCATACTCAAAGAGTTTCAGCTGGTAATTCATAGAATCATAGAATTTGTTGGGTTGCAAGGGACCTTTAAAGGTCACCTATTCCAACCCTCCTGCAATAAGCAGGGACATCTTTAAATAGATTGTAAAGCAAAGCATGATCCCTGTCACAGTTCACAAACTGAAGTGCAAAAAATACAGAGGCCCACAGTGGTATGTACTGCACAGACATGGTAATCCCAACAGGACTGCTCATCTGTGCAGCTACCTATATGCACGGTTATGTAAATGAGGATAGCCAAAGAGAACTGATGAGCATTTCAGATGATTAATGGATTTCACCACCCACTACGAAATGCCAACCATCTGGAGTCCTTGCATCCCATTTCTCTTCTTTTGGAAATAGTTTACGGACAAATTTATACCTCATGATCTTGCTACTTTAAGTCAAACCATATACAAGCTGTCAGAACTGTTCACGTACTAACCATGCATCCTTATAGCCTGCACTTCTTACTGCTTAAATCCCAGCAATCTAGCAAGACTAGCATGGACAAACATTTATATAACCAGGTCTTCATTTAACAAGCACTTCTGAGCTCTCATTAGCTTTCTTCTGTACTGTAGTCGCCACTTTTAAGTAATGATAAAAATGAGGCCCACATGAACACTGGAATACTGCGCAACCACGCCAGTGAAACCTCACTTTGTCAGACAGGTAATGGGGTGGACTGGTGTACTCTGAGAAAGGATGGCCCAGCAACCCAAGCCCATCCATCACCTCATACAGCTGGGAAACAGGGTGGAAGAGAACAAGTTGTGACACGAAAGGAGCTAACGGGTTTCAGGGCTCAGGCCCCAAGGGCCCTGCTCACCAGCCAAGCTGACAGGTCATGCCCCGCGCCCAAAATGGCGCCACGCCCAAAATGGCGCCGCCGGCCGCGCCCCGGCTGTTCCACCCCGACCCCCAACACCCCACACCCACCCCCGCCGGGGGGCGGTCGAAGCCCCGCCCTGCTGTTTGCATAAGGAGGTGCCGGCGCCGCATCCCTCCCTCCTCGGGCGGCGGCGGCGGCGGCGGGGAGTACAGGCGAGCTGCGGGCACGGCACGGATGAGGCGCATGCGCGTTGCGGACGGGCGCTGGGGCTGTAACGGCTGGGCGCGGAGAGGCCGGGAGGGACTCGGCGCCGCCGGTAGCGGCCGCAGCGGGGCGGAGGAGTTGGCCGGGCCGAGCGGCGGCCAGGAGGAGGGCGGCTGGCGGGGCCAGTCGCGGGGCTCGCTGCAGCAGCTGGCGGAGCGGGACGCGGACCTGGCGGCC
>VWZL01005121.1:77870-94532 GCA_013396915.1 Stercorarius parasiticus
TACAGCGCGGTGCGGCGGCGGCGGGAGGAGGGGGAGTGGCACAACGCCCGGCTGCGGCAGGAGAACCCCCGGCTGCGGGTGGAGAACCGCCGTCTGCGCCGGGAGAACCGCTGCCTCTTCCGACAGACCCTGCTGGGGCCCGGCCCCGACCAGCCCCTTCCCGCCGCCGTGCTGGGCGAAGAGACGGAGGCCCTGCGCACCCAGCTGGGGCGGCTGCAAGAGAAGCACCGCCGGGCCTTGCGGCAGCTGCGGCGCTGCCGGGTCGCCGGCGGGCCGGAGGCCTCGGAGCTGGAAGACAGGGAGCTGGACGAGCTGCTGCAGGAGGACCAGGAGCCGCTGGAGAAGGGGAGCTTGACGCCGCCGGTGTAGTCGGCGCCGTAGGAAGGCGGCGCGGCCGGGCAGGGCTGCTGTGAGGGGGCGGCGCTGAGGGGAGGCCTGCACGGCCTGGCCGCCTCCGCCCGCCGGACCTCGGGGCGGGGGAGAAGCGGCTTATCCCCTCCCTGCTCCCTTTGACGCCCCCGGTGAAACATGGGGCGGCCCCTTCAGCGCCAAAGGAAGTGTTTGAAGAGGGAGGAGCTGTTTTTTTGTTGTTGTTTTTTTTGTTTGGTTTTTTTAGTCCCTTTCCCAGATGTATGACCAGGAAGCATTGACTGTGATAAAGGAGAAGCAAATTCGGCTGGAAAACTGATGAATGGAAGGGGCCAGCGTTTTAGTTCGAGGAGCCTCGAAGCAGATATTGTCATGGAGAAAAGAAAGAACCACGGTGAGAAGAACAGTTGTTCTCGTCTCACGTCGCACCATGGAACTGTGCTTCCTTCACGGACCAGCTGTGGATCACCTTGTTTCCCTTTGAGTTAGTGACTGTCATTTAGACCTCAATAGCCATGGCTATCAAAAGATGGCTCTGACCAGTTCTTAGTAGTCTGTATATGTCTGTTAGGAAAGGGAGTGGAGGAAGCTTGAGAGCTTCTTTGTCAGCACTCCAGTAAAAGTTGGTGATCATTTGAAGTCCTCTGAATTGTCTGGACATTTCCTGCAAAACAGTATTTGTATCCCTAACGATGGACTTCGTTAACCACCACACGAATATTGATTTGAATTTCACATTTTCACATAAAAATGCAGCTGATAAATAAAAATATGACACAGCAAATGACTGTCTTCAGTGTGATTTTTAACTGGGAGTTATTTTGAAATTGTATATGAAATGCCTTTCAGATCTTTGCAGTGCACTTACTCAAAGCCAAAGGAGTTGGTTATTTTGGGGGCCTTTATTCCTTAAGAAAATGTACTATTTGAAAGCGAATTACTTAGTTATTTTCAGACCTTTCCTCTTTTAGAAAATCTTGAAAGCAAGTCTTGTACAGCAACTGAGACATCTGTTGGTTTGGTAATCTTCCCTCATTTTGTTGTCATTTAAAAGATGTCTGATGCCTTCAGGTTCGGGATTTGTTCCTTAAAGCTTGAATAGCCACGGTCTGTTTCAGCTCAAAGTAAAATGAAAAGGTGAAACCCCATCTTTTCTCAATATCTTTGATACAGAACTTCTGAAATGAGTAGTAGTTATTCCTTCCTATAATGTCAGCATAAGCCTCTAATCATAAAATGATTGTGGTGCTTGTTAAACCTCTTTCGATCTGTAGCCTCAAGTAAGTGCATTCTTAAAATGGAAAAACAAAATGGCAAGGGCAAGGTGCAGTAAGTCCCTCCTTAATGAGAAGTTGTGGGTGTTGTCCTTAATGAGGAAGTGTGGGTGTTGGTGTGTGGATGTGGTGTTTGATCGTTTTATAAACAAAGTGTTCCCAGAAATGCTTAAATTGATAAATACTCACGAATTACAGTACCTACAATAAGCGCACCACCAGGATTGCGTTTCTCTGGTAGCAGTTTCCAGTAAAGTATGAGTACTCAAGAAACATCAAGAGTCTGTCAAAATCGTACAACCTAGGCTGTGTTAAGATAAAATGCTAGAAATGTGTAACTGTGCCAGGCATCCTTTTAAAGGTTAAAGTATTGGCATGTATAGAAGAGGAGAGATTTTGGACTTTTCTGATACAATATGCAAATTTTTTTAATTAATCTGGGGCACTCCAGATAAATGGAGTTTTCAGGCAAGAGTACTAAGTTCTATGCAAGTTTATATAAAGGATTCTTTGCTTTTAATTTTTTTTTCTCCATAGAGAAATTGTAAAACAGCCCTACAGATTGCAAATTACAGAGTTTAAAAAAAGATGAGTATTTTGCTAAGATTTAAATTAATATGAAGAGTGCCAAAGAAGAGATTTTAACTGTTTCCTAAAATTGCTGCCTCCAGATGGACTGCAGTAAATGATCACTTAATTCAGTCAAGTTGCAAAAGTTTCGTTTAACCAATCTGAGCTGGTTGTTGTGAGTTTGTTTTTGAGAGCAGAAGACAAGATCTTGTTAGGAAGAGTCTTTAGTAAGATGGTGCAAAAGTAGTACTTCACTGCAGTGTCTGCCAATTAATGGTTTACAGGTGGTGAGTTTCCTTTATGACACACTTGCATGATCCTTGGCTACAGGAGACTACAAATAATGAGACTTATGGGAAGAGGCAATATACAAGCCTTAATGCTTGTAGTCTGTATTTGTCTGTACAGCCAGTTCTAACAGGTAGTGGCTTGATACCGTAGGCAAAAACTCACATCTGGCCCTAAAACTGCATTTCGGCCAAAGCCCCTTGTGTTGATGGTTGGCAGAAAGCACAGAGTGTCTCTGGAATTGCCTGATACATCACAGCATCTGCGCGTCTGACATGATGGGAGAGCTGTTACTGCAGTTGTATGAAGAGCTTAAACCTTCCTCTGCTTTTGGTTGAGGTCTGTTTTGTTTCCTGTTGTTCTGCTTTCTGTCCGATAAACCATAAAATCTTGAAGTTCCAGTCTTCACTTCTTACTCCCAAATCTTGTCTGTAATTCTGTTTATTGCATTCCGGACTGTGACAAGTTTTCCTTCTTTTCTTCTGGTTATTGTAGTAGCGTCTCTGTGTTTCAACGTCTTGCCGTGTTGAGCCTTTCTTCCTCTGGCCGGACTCAGTGCTACTTCCTTGGATTTGGAAAAAAATTGCTTCGCAGAACAAAATTGCTGCAGTATATTCAACAAACAGAAGCATGCCGTCCTGTTGTCCTTCTTTTCATAACTTGACTTTTTTTGCTTCAAAATTGTTTCAGTTGTATACTGATCGGTTTCAAAACTGAACTTCAAAGCCATATATTTTTTCATGTTTTTGATTCTACGTTTTAAGTACCTATTTCTTTGCCATAGTTACTGGGGAGTAAATCACTTCATTTTTGCTAAGGCCAAATTTTTGAAGACTAGTGGATTATTTTCCTGTTTAAAAATGTTTTTGCTTATAATTACCTTTTACTGCATAGCATTTTGTATTACAGTGCATCAGAGTGCTATATGAAAGTGAGTTTGTTTTCAGCTAAGTTTTTTTATTAGAGAAAGATTGAATCCAAGTTTGGATTTGAGGCCTGGGTGTTTTGTTTAGTTTTGTTTTTTTTTCCTTCCTTGCATAAATTCATAGAAACATAACAATATATAAAACATTTGGCAATAATATCTTCCTGATCACATAGTTAAATTGCAGTGTTTAAAATACGAGTACATATTCGCTTGACTTTTTTTGACAAATAGGTATATATATATATACACACATAGAGGCAAACAGAACCAAAAATCTTGTAGCCTTTCACTTCATTGCTAAGACAATAAAAATACTTTCTTTTGTTTCCTAAGGAAGTGTTCAGTCTTGGCTGCAGACTTTTCCTCACCCTTCTGTCCTGTGCCTCATGTTAACAAAATATTGTGAAGTGTATGTTAAAGTGGAATGGCTATATTAAAACTGTATTAAAATCTTCTGGGGACCTGTGTGAATTTGCTGGCAATTACTTTAAAACACATGCGTATGAACAGAATGGCTCAGTGACAGTGCCATATTTAATATACACTCTATTGTTCTTCTGAGACCTAATTTAAGTTTCATTAAATATTGCACTCTGAAGGAGTCTTTGTCCGCTATGCTCATCTCCTTGAATATGTTAGGGCCTTGGGGTGCTCTAGCTGCCCACAGAGAATAATGAAATAAATTAAATGTCTTTATATGATAAACTAATGCCATTCAGATTAGTTTAGTTCAGCTACTTTCCTACCAAAGCAGTCATCTGTTATTCTTCCCTTTCCGCCTGTCTCACTGTGTTCAGTATCCACTTTCGGTTTTGTTCAAGTCAGCAGACATTTGCAAGATGTATAGAAAGCCATTTTTCCAAACTTGCAAATCATTTAAAGTAGCAGTTTAAGGATAGATTTTTAGTGATCACAGATTAACAAGGTTTTACCTGTATATTTTTAAGTGATATCTGTATTATCATGCCGGGAATTTTAGGTGCAACTGCCTGGGAACAATCATCCTTCTGTACAATATCCAGATTGGATTTACTGCCAGATCCCTTCCAAAATAAAGCCCCGTATCGTTCAGAGAATAATAGCAGCACGTGATTATAAAGCTCTTTTTAAAGAAGCTTGCTACTGGTATTATTTCATGACTTTCAAGGCCATTTGCTTGCTCTTTGTGCTGTCAAGAGTCTTTGTGCAGTCAGAATGTAGTTGTAGCAGAAGAGAAGATAAAAGGCATCACATTTAGAGGGCATAAAGAGGCTGCTTTAGATCTGGCTTTATAGGAGGGAGTGTGGTGTAAGGCTGGGAAGGCAGCAGTTGGTTGGATAATCCATAGAGAACATTTTGTGAAAGAGAATTACTGTGGAAAGATGTGACCACCAAGCAAAAGCTAATGGTATTATTATATTCATATATATTCGTGTATTTTTAAAGAATAAAAATACTGAATGCAAAGTTTGGATAAAATAAAAGATAGTACTGAAGAAAAAAGCAACTGTGTCTTTGAAGTGAGGGCAAGCTTTGCAGAGCTGCTCTACCAACAATCCTTAGCCGCTACTGAGATTATTAGCAGTGGTGCTCAGTAAGGTCAATTTACTTCATGTGAAAGTTTGTGAGGGCCAGAAGACTGAGCATCTCCCATTTCATAAACGCTGCAGGATTTCCAATGACCTCAAGTGCTTTATACAGTTGCTTGCAATGTAGCACCTGGGCTAGTACAACTCTTATCACCGCAGTGGGGTCCTGGTTCAGTAACAGAGGAACACGCTGTGATCATCCAGCAGCATCCAGGTGCTGCGCTTTGACAAACTCGCTTCCAAGCACCTGACCCAGCCTGATGGCTAATTATCAGCGTGTGAGAGCTCAGGGCACCCCCGGAGGTGAGGTGGCTGCAAAGCATATAAATACAGTAGGTCTAACGCGTTCGTGGTCATGATTTCTGTTATAATGACTGCTTACGAAAATTATATGGGCTACTGACATAGCAGCTGGTGTGTTTGTGCGTGAATTGCGAATAATTAGCTGCACCTGTGTTTCTTCTTATGAAGAAGGAAATAGTATTGTCTATTCCTCGGTCAGAACTGTGACTCCGTGGGCGTTCAGTAATTCTTCATGATGAAGATGGTCAAATCGTTCTAGCTGGCTATTAGAAAGCCTTGTTCCCAGCTGAGGCTTTTATGACTTCTAATTTTGAATTTTCTTATTGCTTTTCATCCAGAAGTGATGGATTATTTTTTTTTAAATTTATCAAAAATCTTACCTTGCTTTTACAGTTTGAGGGAGTGCTGCACTGTTGAGGAAGAAAAGCTTCAGGGTGGATGCTGTAAAATCATTTAGAATCAGAGCAGCGTACTTGACACATTTTCCCAAGGACTTCAACAGTCCAAAAAGTAAGATCACAGAATCACAGATGCAAAAAAGCAGAAGTTTTCAAAAAAATCCTATGGAAGATTTTGTTTTTCTTCTTGTTTTAATATTTTCAGTGATGCAAGAACTGTAGCTTTAACAACAGTTAAATATTTCATTACTCCGCACTGTAAATATAAGTGACTGGATCTACGGAAAGACTCAGGCGTGCAAAATCTAAAATAGGGGACTAAAAGCACCAGAGATGCTCAGAAATCTAAATATAAGGTCTTTACTACCAAAAGCAGTTCCAGAAGTCTCCCTGCATTTGACAGGGGAAGGTTGTGCCTGTTTCACTTTTGAAACCTCTTTATTGTGCAAGAAGTGGCCATGAAACTAGGCTAAAAATCAAATTTGACCTTTTTTGCTTGGGAGTGGTATGGCAGCGCTGAAAAAAAGCACTAGTAATTGGAGGAATGTGTGTGAAAAGCAGCTCATCTCCTGGATATGAGTAGATGCTCTTGGCTACATTTGAATAGTCTGTGGCTTGGAGGACATCTGGAGAAGGGACAGAAGAGGAGGCTTCACATGTCAGTCAACCTGGTTGCTAGCCTTCTCTTGGTACCAGAGAAGCTTTTGTTTGTGTTCTGCCAGAGAACGTTTCATTCCAGCTTTTAGCTAAAGAAGCTTTTGTGCCCTTAACGGGCATTTCTGCATCTCCTCAGTGGCTGCTGAGCAGGGCAAAACTCAGAAGCTTGCAAGATCTCCCTTTGGCCAATTAAGAGGCCAGAAGAGTGGCTAGAAAAAGAGTGAATACATCTGATTAAAGAAAGATGGGAGGATTTCTGACCATATGGGTAAGAAGCCCTTGTTGCATTGAAGATTTCTGTGTAAAAAAATGCTAAGAAAAATGCTAGACTCCAGCGAGCTGGTGTAGGAAATACTGTTGCAATGGTGTAGCAAAGTTGAAGGCAAGCTCTTAACTGTAAAGGAAGAGGTGCTTATTTCCAAAAATGAAAAGAAAACTAACTTTACTCATTCAGATTCATGCTTTCATAAGGAAAAACCCATAAGCACTGAGACGCATGTGTCTGGCAGTCCAGCCTCAAAACACGTGTACTCTGGTGGTCCCCAGTCAGTCCTTTCGGGACCCCTTGGGTGAGACATACAACAAAGGATGCCATCTTACCAGTCTGCTTCTCATGGGTTTTTAGGCTGGTTACCATATGCTACCTTTGTATATAGTTTTTCGTGCCCTTTGTGAGCTCTCAGTCCCACCCCAGTAAATTATCAGGGCCTGCATGCTCTCCGTTTGTTTCCTGGCCTGACCATCCTGAGAAGTTGCACACAGGTGTGCGATGGGCTCTTTGTGACCCGGTAATGTAGGTGCCATTCTTACTGCTCTTGTGCAATTTGCTCCTTTTACTGGTTCCGCATCCAGACCTTTTTTGTCCTCCACCACACAGACCAACCTTGACTTTTCTGTTACAGACCTCTAGAGCAGATTCTAGTATGCCCTGGGAACACTCTGCTTTGGAGCGGACTGGCATGATGAGTACTTTTCAACTGCGTTCAGAATTGTGTTTAGAGCTAAATTAGTGCCTGCTCTCAAATGCAGGGAAAGAATGCGTGCATTTAACTCTCAAACTGCAATCACTCGAGTTTCATTTCTGTACTTTGTACATTAAACTTCATCAGGAGCTTAAAGTTTTCCCTTTCAGTATGCCAAGCAGCACTGTAATCTCAGAAAAGCTGAGGATATCATTGTGTTAACCCATGCCTACTGCCAAATAGGATCAAAAGTCTGTATGTTCCCCCACGTGTTAAGCTATTCTGAGCAGCTCACACAGTACCAGCTTCACAGAGCAGTCCTCAGGTGTTAGACACAGTGCAAAATACAGGAATGCTGCCATTTTCTTAAGGAAACACAGATGAAGGTGGGACTCACAGAACAACTTAAAGCTTAGCAATAATAGTGTCTTTCTCTATTGTTTCAGTGAACCGAGACCTACCTTGCAAGAACATGAGAATAAAGGCAATCTGAAGTGGTATGTAGTACTAACTAGAGCTTAGTAAAAAAAAAAAATAATTATGAGAGATAGTAAAAATGTCTAAAAAAATTAGATAGTAAAAAAATAGGGGAAAATTATAAGAGATAGTAGTTCTCCCATGATGCTTGTTCAACTTCTAGCTATCGGTGTTTCAGATATTTTTGAGGTGGTTGTAGGGTAGGGGGAAAAAGATATTGAAGGGGGAAAGAGAACAGTGCAAAAAAAAAAAAAGAAGATGAAGAGGAAACAGAAGATAAAAGTAAGTTGTAACTTGCAGAATCATTTACAGGACAAACTGGAAAAGGGCTAGTGAAATGATAAACTAGGATATGGGGAGGACATTCATGGGTAAGGAAAGAGAAGGGAGAAAGAGCACAAAAGAGAATGTAAATTCAGAAATGCTGGTTGTACAATGCAAGCAATAAAAAATTTGCGAACTGATGAAAACAAATGGTAGAACAGGGTAACATCTTGAAAAAAGTCAGTGGGAAAGCTGCAAGATCTGTGAAATCTTCCGTCATCTTCAGAGAATTAAGTAAATGAAAGTGTCGGAAGATGATACAGTTAAAGTCCGTAAGTGTGTAAAATGACTGATTTGACTGAGACAATGTGGCGTTACCATCTCACAGGTTCTGCAAGGCTGTTACAGGTACTCTTCATGATAAGAACTGGAGACAGACTATGCTAAAATCTGAATGTGTAGGCTGATAACCTTATTAAATAACTTCTACCAGGAATAGTCCTACGGAAGTCATGGAGATAATTGTGGTGTGAGGCTCTATTCTGTGTGAGTAAAGGTAATGCAGTCTGATTTATTAATCTGAAAAACTTCTGCTGACAGGAAGAGAACAGCCAAATCAATATGGAAGGGAAGATTATTCCCCAACAAATTCCGTTATCATTGGTGATGAAGTAGCTAATCTAGATAGTTACTGTGAACATGACAACTGTGTAAGAAATGATTGAATATTCGCCGAACTGTTGTTTATATTGAAGAAAGATATTTTACAAGTACAGAAATCTCTTCGTTACAAACCCTGCAGATTTGTTCCTTCACCTGAATAAGGATATATATGTGAAAGGAGAGGACTGAGCACTGCACCTAATAAAATGTAGTGGTGACTATTAGCTTGCCTCAGCAGGCTGAGTAAGCATGGCTGTGCCATAGTACAAACATCACCATATCAGAGCCTGGACCTCATCTCCCAGGGGAGCACCAGCAAGGGGCCACATTGCCGGTCATGGCAGGGACACTTTGATACCGCGTGAGAACGGCACGGAGCATGCCATGCCGTCACAGGCACCATGCACAGGGCTGGGAGGAGCCGGTGGGAATCAGAGCAGGGGCCAAGGGCTGTCTGCTGTCTCAGGCATTCAGCCAGCTCTGTGCTGGCCCATTTCCTTTTGGGCAATGAGTATTCCCAGGTAACCATGACTGCTTTCAACAGAAATGGGCCAGCAGCTAATAAAGCTGGTGCATTCTTGCTGAGAAACGTCAAATAGTGAGGAATTTTGCAAGGAAGGGTGTTCATGGAGGAGGTCCATCCCCAGGCCAAGTCTGATACGCTGAGCATTTTCATGGTGTACAAGAGAACGCTACCTCAGGGAGCAGGAAGAGCTGCTGTTGGTTTCTCTGTGTGCGAAGTGAGTACGTTTAATGTCAAGCGATCTGCAAAGACACATCTCCTTGCTTTATCACCCTCATGGGGCATGTGTCAGCCAGGCTGTCATGGGCATCCCTTCAGGGGCTCTCTTTGTGTAGTGACATAGATAGGTTAGTATGTTAGTGCTTGGGAAATGCAGACTAATAAATTCTGATACATTTTAATAAATGCAATTTTAATACATTTTAATAAATTTCTAATACATTTTTATGAGTTTGAGAACATGGAAGGTAACGTTACATGGCAACAAATACACCTACTGAAGACCTGATAGAGGCCTCAGTGTCCCGATCTGATCTGAATTCTTTTTAATATGGAAAGGAAAGCATTTCAGAACATGCATGATGCAACATTTTTTTTAAAAAAAGACTGTTTCAGTAAATAGAGATGGCAATGATTGTTATTTTTGTGTTAAACAATGGGCATTTCCAATTCCCACACTTTCTTTTTCCCTTCAGATGCAAAAAGGTACTGACATGATAGAACTGGGATTTTTAAATGAACTGCACAAAACAATTAAAATAGGATGGTTGTAGTGATGGAAAATTACCATTTTCATTGATGTTGAGATGAAGTAGATTGCAGAGCTATTTCACAGGAGGTCTTTTGAGTACCATCACATTGTTTATCCTCCACAATTTGGCATATATTTTTGCTAACTCATTACTTTGAAAGAAGTACTTGACGAGTCCCAAAATTTCAAAGGTAGAACAGAAGATAATAACTGAAGAAAGATTTTTTTTTTTTTCTTCTTCTTCTTCATAGTATAAAGTAAAATGTGAGCAATTGCAAGGCTGGAAAGGGAGCATTATTTCTAGCTTGGTTTTCGACAAAGACCATGTGCAAATAATCACTTATCTGAGTGTGTGAATGTATTGTTCTATGGTCTTCCTGATTTTACCCACTTTGACACAGGCTATTCTGCCTTTTTTCTAACTTAGGGCAATTTCAGTCACCCAGCTTTCAAAAGCAATCTTTCAAAAAGCTTCTTTGGAAGCAAACTACAGCACTGAGGTTGGAACAATTGACCAGGGACAGGTGAAGGGACAGAAACCTTTTAATCTGGCACTGTTGACAGGGGAAAATGTATTGTCATTGGGAATATATCCAAGTCCAGTATATCAAGGAGAGGTTCAGTAAGGACCATAGATCAGCCCAGTCTGGTGGGAGAATACATATGCCTGTGCAGTCATATACGTCTACACAGTCATATATATTCACCCACTGGACCGGACTGATCTGCATACACATATATGTATGTATATATGTATACATATAAAAATTTACTTGTTGAGCAAACATCCAGAAGATAACTCATCTACTTTCTTTAAACTGTACAGATCTACTGCATCTGATACTCCCACTGAGCCTTTAGAAAGTGGTTGAGAAGGCAAAAAGGGAGGGGAAAACCTTTCATGACAGCTGATGTTGATTTTTTCCTTACCTTCTAATTGTGTGTGTAACAACTGGAAGATTCAGTCTGAAAAATATTTACTAGATGCTTCTGTGATCCCTTAGTTCAACTTTAAACTATGCAATAATATTCCCAGTTCAGCTGCCTGCAGCCAAAAATTAGTTTTTTATTTCTTCTCAGGAAAAAGGGAGAAACCATTTTTTCCCCTCACCTTGTATTTTCATGATTGGAGACCTGTACTTTAACCAGAATGCAGTAACTCAAATTAAGTCATCATGAAAAAAGCCACTCCCTTAGAATACTTTACAGCAAATACGCAATTAAAGGAGTCTTTCCTTGACTTGAGAATCCAGCTGGGAGAGTATTTTCTTCCCCCAAATCCTCACATGCCAGCTACTGGTCTTCTCAGTCAAGTAAAAGTATAATTGCTTTAATGCCCTAAGTGATTTTTCTGCATAGCATTGAGCAAAGGAGCAGCATCGTATTTCCTGATTAAGGATGGATTTATTAGCTTTTTCTTGGCCTATAGGTATACCAAGGAAGACAGGTTTTAGCTGTTTAACTCAGATTCCTTTGCTCAGTCAAAGTGAACAACATGGTTACTTCAAAATTACAGGGACATGTTAAGGTTGGTGGGGAAGCAATGGGGCAATATTTCATTTCATAGTGTGTTAATGTGTATTTTTGAAATCAAAAGAAAACATTTTGACATCTCAGAAATGTGACAGTGATCCCCAGACAGAAGTCTTTGATTTAATTTTTTTCCTTAAAAAAAGTTGCTCTGAATCAGAACAAAAATGCTTGATTTTGTTTTGCTTCGCAAGATTTCTCATGAACTGACAGTTCACAACTGAGCTCTGTGACTCGCAGATCTAAGTGCATAGCTCTCTTAAGCTTTATGTCAATCTTGCTAGTGCTGTTTAGATCAAAATCTGGTTTTAGATTAACAGCCTGTGTTTTACTTTCTTCATAGAAACAGACATGAAGTATACAGTGAAACTCATCTGAGTATGAACTTGTGGGAGAAAAAATGTTACTCTGCTTTGTATTTCACTGTATACTAAGGTCAGTTTCAAATGTTAATATAGCTCTGTTCCCATAACATTCAAAGATAATGCTGTTAGAAAACTGGATGTCAAACTCTGAATGTTGAGGGAGAACACTGTGCCTAGGTGCTTGCATGGATAAAACTGTGTGTGTTTTGTTTTACTGGTGTAGCTGCTTCATCTGAAAATTGTGACAGGAGCCTGGTGGGATCATCAGCAGTACAGGTGGTGGGCGTGCAGACCAGAATAAATGCTTTGTAATAAACTTTTCTTAATAAAAGCAACCTATACTTTTCAGGTAATACTCTTGACATGAAACAAAACCAGTGACAGCAGTGACTCAATGCAGGTGGGCGTCGGTGGATCAGTAAAAAATGTTTACTACAATATTTTTTTATCATAAGTATTAATAGAATCCAGCTTCTTTTTCTCCATTAGGTGTTTGCAACAGCTTTGTAGTGTCAGGAGGAAAAAAAAAATCTTTTTCATTACATTTACAGGAAACTATCTGGAACTTTTGACTGAGAAGTTACTTAATGACTCTCAAGTTAAGACTAACATCTGAGGTGAACAGTTCTTTGACTAAACAAACAAAAGCATGAGTGGAGAAAAATGCTAAACATCATTTAATTAAATCCAGGCTGTAGGGACTTTAGAGGAAGACTGGAGGTGTACTTTCATGATCGTCTGGCCTCATCGTACATTTAAACAGCTCTGCCTTCAGAAGGTCTTAAAAAACAGTCGTTCAGGTTTTAGTAAGGGATCAAATGCAACAGTACGGCTTCAGAGACGGAAAAAGTAGATTATGAAGTCCTTGGTCAGACAAAACATTCGGTGATTTTGGGCTGAGCTTTCTTTCCGTAAAGATGTGTCCCCACATGCTGAAACCTGATATCTTAGCTTTGCTTGAAATAGGTGCTTTAAACCAAACCAGCTAGCAAAAGAAAACAATAGTGATTCAGGATGGCCAACAGAAGTCCTGCTAATTACAGCATTGGGGAAATCTGCTAGATATTCTTTCTTTCTTTTCAAAGGAGTGTTTTGTTTTGTCCAGTTTAACCATATAATTTTTATGAAAGGTCATTTTTTTTAACCCTAGATGTGCACCGCCCTGTCTCATGGCCCATAAACATACTGTTATTTACAATTTTCCTTCATCCCGTGTAAAATTAAACAGCAGTGAATATGAAGTTAATGTATGTTAAATGCCTCGGGCATACTCCAATTAAGTATTAACAAAGGTTGGAGCACTTCCAAAACATTTAGGGAGTATCACTTTCAGTCATTTTCATTTTAAATTAATAGCAAGAGCTTCTTTAGAAAGTAATATACTCTCAACTGAGGGACTAATCAAGGAACTTCAGGACACATGTATGCCAAGTATTTGAATGAAAACAAAAATGGGTTATGTTCCAATCTGCAAACACCGTTCTTGGTATGCGTACATGTCTCTGCAAAGGTGAAGGGAGGACTTTACATGCATTGTCCGTATCAACAAGCAAAAACCAGAAGGGTTACAAGAAGTCTTAGCGCTCCCATTTGTTGCTTCTGGTCCATGGACATTAAGGATATATTGATAACAGGCATAGAAGGGATCAAGGGAAGGTATTTAAGAGAGGTTGGAGATGAAGCGGAGGAAATTTTGAAATAAGTGTTGTTTATTTCAAGGAGGAGGAATTACGTCTCAGGTGATGGAAGAACTTGTGTTTAAAAAAAAGCAGTGATGTTAATACTCTGTTAAAAATCTGTGAGGAAAACAGATGTATTAGTGGCTCTGGTTTATTGTGTTATTGTGTGTAGTGTGAATGCATTATGTTTACCTTCTATCCAAATTACTTGCTCAAAGGCTAAGACTTTCTGTTGTGTGCAGGGCTTGGCAAGACCCAGACTCTATTTAAAACTCACTTTTGTTTCAAATTGAGATCATAAGTGCTGCATAAGCAGTTGGCAGACCATATTTATAGGCGTGAAAGCAGTCAATGAAAAAATAAGAGTTTGATCTTCCAAAGTGTCTAAATGTCTTTTACCATCACTGCCAACAGGATAAGTCTCTTACCTTCTTCAGAAAATCTTGCTTAGAGATTCTGCTACTTGCAGTTGGGTCTTATGAAGATGTATGGGAAAAGTTGAGGGAAAAGTACTGCTAAAACGCCAGAGAACAAAATACAGAATCAGCTGTAATGCACAACCAAATTATAAGCATAAACATGGGGTGTGGGTAGGCGGTGTTTATGCCTTTTCTAATGTGTGAGCAGCGCTAACTGGTTACTTTATTCTTAGTCATAGCCATGTATGGCTAGTTCTATGCTAGACTAGCCATGTAGAGTCAATGGACTATGTCAGGGTTTGTGTCCAGTAAAGATTAATGTATAATTACTAATGAGGAGTACTCAGATGATGTGTTCTGTTGAAAGCTGTAAACGTTTACAAGATCTAAGTGTGAAAATTTAACATCCAAAATATTGTGGAGTTCTGCAGAAGCTTTTGTGTTGTCTTTAGTATTTCATTATAAAAATGTTTTTTAATATTTTCAGCAAGATTTCCATGACACAGAAACTTGCATCTAGAAGAGCCAAATACCAGACTAAAATGCCTGACTCCATGATTCAGAATACTTTCCATAGATACATTAAACCTCTGTAGGATTTTAATGGTTTGTATACTACTTAGCCATCTCCACCTTTAAGAATTCACACAAAGCTTTGTTACCTTCCTGAATGCATGTTGCTCAGAATGTTGAATTTAATGATAATGGTTGATTTTTGAACACTTAGTCTATAACCCAGTTTATTCAAATTAACAATTTTTGATGTGGTAAAAATTAAAGTCTAATGCACATTTAATTTTAAAAAGGTTAATTTTCAATACTGTCATCCTATTTATGGTTAAAAGTTCAATAAATTGAATTATCAACATCATGATGGTTTGGAGAGTTTTATAACACACTGAATTTTCGTAACAAACAATGTCCCTGAATGTGCTTAATTACTGTCAGTATCCAGTAGTTAGGCTATCATGGTAAAGGAGAAGAAAAGGAAATAGTACAACTCACAGTTAACAACCAGCATTTACAATGTTAGTATACCAAAACAAACTTTTTGTTTAATTATGTGTTACAGATAAGGCATGAATTAGTAATTTACTTAATAATACCACCAATAGATTCTTTTTTAAAGTTACAGCTCTCGCTAAAGATAAACGGGCAAGCACCACAAAAAGTTTTTTCATCCTTTTCTCTTCTTGAGAAATAATTAATAATAACAAGAGTATAATTTAGATGAAGTCAGAGCAGGAACAATTTATTCCTGTATCTGTAGGAGAGATCACAGAGCAGCAGCACAACAGCCTCTGATGATGTGAGCTCTGCCCAAATGGTGCAGTTAGGGGTTTATATGTGGTTTATATACCATTAGGGTAAAGAACCTGTTCTTCACCAAACCTGTCAGATAAGCAGGAGATGGTAAATAACAGCCATTGAAATCCTTCAGGTAAGGAAGCTCCAGAGAGTACTTCCTTTACAAATATTCCTTTTAAAAAGAATCCATTCCTTTGTTAATTAAGTGGTGCTGACTGGCAAGACCATTAGCTGCAAATGTTTCTTAACTAATGAGGACTGCAAAGGCCTGTGAGACATTGGCTATTTAGCTTCCATATATTTCTGTTGCTGCTCAACAAGGAGAGGTAATCTTGCCAATATACAGGTTTTGCCAATATCTTATTTATAAAATAGTAAGTGACACAGATGTCAAAACTCAACAGATCTAAATCTTACAGTTCCGCTGAAGTGAGTGGAGCTGCATGGACTCACAAGGCAAACAGATTTTCAACCACTTCATGTAATGTATGTTATAAAAGCAGCTGCCTTTGTAATTCTGTTTTCAGAAGTAGAAATCAAAGTGTCATTGCTGCCTTCTGGAAGGAAGGTGTTTAGCAAAGCATTAAACATTTAGAGTTCTTGTCTTTGCCAGTAAATGGGATGAAAATATTGCAACTGAATTTATATCTATCTCTACATATACATATCAGTTAAGCAGTTACAAAGATTTCTGTGATGGAGTGTTTAAAACACTGATGAATTAGGTCAGTTTTAAACTCTAAATAAAAGTTTTACTAAATTAATTCATTAGCAACATGACCCATAGTAAAGACCAGTTCCTACCCAGTATTAATCATCATAACTACCTATACAAAGATGTAAGTCTTCCACACTGATGTTCTGAGTGAGCTACGAGGAGTGATACAGTTAGGGCTGATGGCTGGGGTACATGGTGGCACTTGATCAATGAGATCACAATGATCAGGCCTGAGAGCTCTTGGACAGGAGAAGCCAGAGCAGGTTTGTCCCCATTTTTTCTTGAGCTTTCCTTGCTGAGGCCTGATGGTTTTAAGCTATCGACCCTTGCCTGAAAGAAGGTCTCTTCTTCGTTACTGATTATCTTGTCTTATCTTTTGTCTTGCTAGTAATCCTTGTCTATTCAGAAGGATGTCCTGCTTGTTCACAGTCCCCTGTGTTTATCCTGTCCTTTGATTGGCAGCCTTTGTTCCTGGATGTCTCTTCTGGGCAGCTGCACCCATATTTCCCACTTTGATGATCACCCTGCTCATATAGTTTAATAAGGCCAAGTGCTGGGTCCTGCATTTCGGTCACAACAACCTCAAGCAATGCTACAGGCTTGGGGAAGAGCGGCTAGAAAGCTGCCCGGCAGAAAAGAACCTGGGGG